>JANHGL010022083.1:0-19917 GCA_024611195.1 Ceyx melanurus
GCTGGGGAAGGCGGGATAGCCCTTGGAGCTAACCGAGGCAGGGGAGAATAGGGAGGGGTGCTGCTCAGCCTTAGCTTTGGGCTCTCCTCGGGCCGGCCCTACCGGCAAAATCGATACATTTCAGCGGCTCGACCCAAAATGGCTGAGGAGCTAGAGCCGGGGGTCTGCCAAGAAAAGCTTGACACGACCCTAAAGGGAAATTCACCTTTTCTCTTCACCCACCCTGGCTCGGCGCGCTGCGGTGCTGCTGAGCCCCTGGGCCACGGCGGGGAGCAGAGCACCGCTGGCAGGAGCAGAGCTGCACCGCTGGCGGGAGAGGAACACCGCCGCTGCTGGGAGCGGAGCACCTCTGCCAGACTCCCTCGACAGCTCTCCTGGGGCATCCCCGGCGGAAGGGTGAGGCTGGCTAGGAGCAAAGCGCAGTCTCGGCTCCCCAGGGAGCCCAGCTTGTGCTACACAAGTTCCTACAGGTCACCGTCCGCTCAGCCTGGCAAGATCAGCTCCGCTCCAGTTCTGCAGCCGCAGCAAAAGTGAAGCCCATTTAAGCTATGGAGCATGTAAATGCTTCCTCCTCCCCTTATAGGTTGTGTCAGACTGCGTGCTCGCAGAAACAGTTCCTGCCTTTGTGGAAAAAACGTGATCTGAAGAAAAAAATTAGTGAAAGATAAGGATTAATTAAAAACATGATTTGCTTTGACTACTGGCAGTCTGGCCCTTCATAGGTTGTAGGTAACACCTGCACTACGTGTGGAGTTGGCAAAGGTTGTCCCATTGCAAGGTGTTGCAGAACTAGAGGAAGGGTGAATGGCCAGGGCAGTGGAAAGGTGCACATCTGAGCAAAAAAAAAAGTTCAACTGAGAAAAATAGAGATAGGGAATTTAACTGTGCCTAAAAAGAGTAGAGCAGTAGAGAAGAACCTTTGTTATGGTTTTTATAGGAGAAACAACAAGGAGACAACATTATAACTTAGCAAATTAAAGGCAGACTGAAGGAGATACTTTTTCACCAAGCCTAACTTGCAGAGTTCACTACCAAAGAAGATGGCTGGGCTCAGGAAGCCAGCAAGAGTCAAGAGAGGACAGCACACTTCACAGAAATATTCCATACTCTTCACCAGCATAAACTTGTCAGAGGCTCTTTTGTTTTAAAGCCAGAAACTAGAACGTAAACATCTTCCAGAAGTCAGAATGAGATCTACCTTTAAGGAAGAATTCTCTCACATCCACGTGGATAATTTGCTGCTTTCTTAACCAGTATCAGAGACTGGACTTGACAGACCCCAGTTCCAGTGAGGCACCATCTGGAGCTGTAAACCCAGAGTTTTCAGCACTGCCTGGCAGTGTCATCAGCACGAGGAGGTGGCTGCAAGGGAAACATCCCACCTCCCTGTGCCCAGCTGCATGCTTTTTAAGCATGCACATTTCCTTTTTCTGCAGAAAAGAAGAAAAGAAAGATGAAAACCAGAAGAGAATCATGTCTTTAGAGTCAAGAGCTCTTGAGACTGATGATTAGAATATCTATTTTCAACAAGCCCCAATCATCGAGGCTGATAGATGAGCTAATGCACACACATCAAAAAGGTCCTTCTGAACCTTGGAGTGGTATGAAATAGGGATGTGCTCTACTGTCATTTCTACAGCCCAGGACCATGCTGGTGTTAACAAACCCAAAGCACATGGGGTTACAAGATGTTCCAAATGGGAGGCTGTTGGGATGTCCTGGAAGTTGGGGGTGCATGGAGCAGAATGTCAATCGAGGGAGAGCTGATAAGAGGATAAGAAAGATCAGAAAAATTGTATGAGTAGAAGGGAAACAAATTCTCTGGTATTTTATCTGCTTTTGTAGTTACTTATATCCCCGACCTCTTCCTCATCCTTTGGGTCTCTTGCTTTTATACTGTCTCACACTCCAGGTTAGGCTCTTTCTCCAGACCTCTGCAAGTGACAGCATTAAGAGCAGGGTTACAGGACATTCATTGACTCTGAGCCAGGTCCCAACTCCCCACTCCCCTGTGGATGTTGCTCTGCTGTCTATATGGCAGCACAGAGCTCATTCTGAAGAGTTAAACCTTTGCTGGGAATTAATTTTGCTGTTTAACAAGCCTCATGATTGCCCTTGACACGCAGAGCTGTTCACTGACATTTCAAATCATTCTCAGCATCTCAGAGAAGACCTGGCTTTGGAGGTGCCAGCTCCCCCAAGGATTACTACAAGAAAAACCAGGAAAAAATACCAGCACAAAACAAATAAATACATGCAATGATGCCTTCTAGGTGCTATCTGCAAAGAGCTTTGTACTTCTCAAAAGCCATGCTTAATTAGCTTCAGATAGGCAAGGTAGTATGTTAAAAAAGCAGTGCTTTAAAGGTTCAGCAATGGATACAGGACACAGATGGAAAGCAGCACCAGAGACACAAACCCAGCTCCTGCACAGCCACGTGTGCCTCACAGAGTAACATCTTCCTCCATGTGCAGTGTGTTGCCTTTCCAATTATTCCTCTTTTGTCCTCTGTGGAAAATAAGTGTCCTACTAATGCATTTTTTAATTGAGATGATGAATAATACGACACAACTACATCTAACAGTTGAAAACACCTGCATTTGCAACTGAAAGCCTTCTGGCAATCTGGGTGGAAAGCAAGACATCAAAGCAGGAGGACTCTGGAGAAAGGGAGTTGGAAGAACCTAAACAAGCAGTAAAATAAGAAATTGATATCAGCTCTTTCCTGAATGTACAGTTTAATAAAAGTCTAATCTACCCATGATGCAATTAATTTAGCCCATGGAAAAGAAATTAATCATGTAAACGTATATTCTGATTTGAAAAAGTGCAGAGAGTTTTTTACAGAGAGGTTTTTATGTATCCATGTTCCTCTGGAGACACTGGTGCTTTTGCACTAGTGAGCATGGCACTGTTCAAAGCCTGCTGCAGATAGTAAAGGCTGCATGTTGTATGGCTTAGGTTTCCTACACCTCATAGCTGCCATAATAGGTTTGGGATATATATTGAATTATTCCTGTCTCATTTGCCTTTTTGGTTGACCTGAAAAAAAAGGCTGAATTTAGAAACAGGAAAAGAATAGTAGTGAACACCACAGATTTAAATTGTGAACACTAAATATATATTTATTTATTTAAATTGTGAAGCCATCCTGGTTTTAGGCTGTGGTGTAACACATCCTAACTCAGTTCCTAACCCATTCACAAGACAACAGAGAGATTAATTCAAATTTTTACTTTTTAGGTCTTTTAAAAGCACAAAAGCTGACAGTTTGTCATCTCTGGCTCAGCTCAAGCATAGTGCAGAAGACACTCCTCTCCAGCAGTTTAAATCTTCTAATAGCACAGAAAGGATAGATAGATAGATTTGGCATAAACATGTAAGGATTATGGGGTTTCCTTTATTGGCTTGGACATTTCTAATTTTAAGCTCCATATGACAAGGAATAAGGATGTGTTTGTGCTGGCATAACTACACAAGTGGTTGTGTTTAGATTTTTTCCATTCCAATATAGCTAAAAATCAAGCTATCCTATTTGAAGGAAAACCACACCAAATACAACCCCTCTGCCTTCATTACAAACCCAGAGCTCCTAATGAAGTTCATTAACTTTTTTGTATGAAGCTGGGATGAGTTGTGAGAGTATCTAGGATATTGTGTTTGTTTGTTTGTTTGAAAATCAGACCATGCAACCAACCAGGAGCAGATGCAAAAGCTGAGGTTTTGTACAATGACCTGAAATTCATCAGGTTCTGTAGATTTCTTCCCGAGCAGTGAGTTCTGGAATGTGTTGAAACAAACTCAGAATAAACTTCAGGGGTGACAGGATGAGCATCACAACTTTCACTAATCACAGAGAAGAAAATGCTCACAAAATGTAAATAAAATCAAAGCTCCAAATGGTAATTTTAGCTGTAAACACTTCCATCATCCCAAAACCATGGCAGAGATCATTCTGAACATTTCTGTGGGCTTTGGATGAGGCTTATGTTAAGTTCACTGACCTTGTGCCTTAAAGAGAAAGAATCCCAGCTTAAATCTTTTGACACTACTAAGAAAAAAAATTAAATAAATACACTATTTTTGATATCCCAATTTCAACTATAACCAGAAAATGTTGTGGCAAAAGTGAACGATCTGGAGATGAAACTCTGAGGACACAGATTTGTATATTAAAGATTTATTGCAGCCTTTTCATGGTTGATCCTCTCCATCTTTCCATCTCTCCATGAAAACTCACTTTTCCTTGCTGTATTTTAACTGTTCTCATTCCAATAAGTGCTTTTCTGTTTTTTTATTGTGAGGCTGTGAAGCATAAATACCAATTGGTAACATGCTGAAATAAAATCTATTCTGCAATAACAGAACAGAGTTCCCTCACCACCCAAAGTGATTTTTCACTTTAATCACTTCAGTTTGAACTTGCCAAGCTCCACTGAGATCCTAAGATCAGGTTTTTTACAACTAATACCAAGCTGACATCTCCATATTCCTATCAAACAAATGAGTGTGAGAAAATGTTAAGTGAAAGTTAACACTTTTCCCTCTCAAAATCTTGCTCTGGATATATCCAGTGCTCCGATTCCCCACTGTAAGTAATAAACTCTGTTACTAATGTGAAAACAAAGTCCCATGCACAGAAACAGACCAAAATACATGACTTCTGTACAGAAACTCACTGAAACTTGAGTAAGAAATTTGGATAATCACAACTAGCGCTCCTGTCACCTTTGGAATTGCTGTCCCATTGAACAGTGGGATGGCTAGAAGTGGATTTTGCTCTGTATTCCCTTCAGCCTCTCCTTTTTCCTCTCCTCTACTATTATTCCTACATCCTGCTATCTAAAATGAAGGATGAATTTTCCTATGATAATGCTTAAATACAAAATTGGATAATCCCATCTCATGGAACACTATTTCACATAGGTTTTGCTTTTAAAGGTTTCTTTTCCCTTTGATGGTGGTTATTATTATGCCAAATTTTACACAGCAATTTTGCTCTCATCTCTTGCACTGCTGCTTTTGCAACTTTTCTGAACCATTCCCACTATTTACGTGCCACTCAAGGCAGTTAGAAAACCAAATCAAAAAGACTCCCCTACCCAAAGCAGATGTCTCTCTTATAAGACAGGTTTTATAGGTCTAAATTCACAGCAAGCAAAATTCCAGTTTACTGCATATTAACATTATATGTCACTTTGTTTGTTTCTTCCCTTTAAAAACAAAGGGTAGTTTTCAGTTCTCTTTTTTATTCTTTTTTTTTTTTCATGCAATCACAGTGTGGATGGCAATGGAAGGCATCTCTGGAGATCATCTTGTCCAGAGCCACACCAACTACAGTGGATTTCTCAGAGCTGTGCTCAGGCAAGTTTTGATTATCTCCAAGAATGGAGGCTCTGCCACTTCCCTGGACAGCCTTCATAACTCTTCTGTAAAAGCATAATACCTAGGCATTACTTGCAGTTAAATTAAAAAATAATTATAATAAATTGAAATTATAGATGTAAAACTGCCTACCCTAGCTTTTTTATATATATATATATATATATATCCTTAAAATGTTCATGCTTTGCTATTGAGGAGCTCAACAAACAGAAAAAACTAAAACACCACATCCCAGAGACTTTTCAAACTCATGAATGTTTCCAACT
This sequence comes from Ceyx melanurus, assembly GCA_024611195.1. NCBI lineage: Eukaryota > Metazoa > Chordata > Aves > Coraciiformes > Alcedinidae > Ceyx > Ceyx melanurus. Next base: position 5,653 of record JANHGL010022083.1, read on the forward strand.
CAGACATGACTTATCTGCCCTCAAAAGCTGTTCACTTCATGTGACAATGAGCCAGAAAATTGAAATGCTCCCAGAACTCTTAAGTAGAACCAGAAATGTTTTGCCATAGGTGTTCATTTAGAACACCATGGTAATGACCTTCTCATTCTATACCCTCTACTTTTCTTCTTCCATCAACCATGATTACTGAAAGAATGGAGTTTATTAAAACAAAACCAAAAAGTCACAGGTTTTGAAAGAATTAACCATTCCATTACACTTCAGCACAGACTTGCAATCACGTTAAAATGAGGCTGAGTTCACAGGACAAGGAAAAAAAAAAAAAGATTTGAATGGTTTTTCTTGGAGTCAAAACATCTAGAAAAATAGAAACTACCTTTAGAATAGCTGAGCATCTTTGTTGCTAGAAAACATTCCACTATTTTCAGATTATAAAGTTTGAATAGTATCAAGTTTTCATTAGCTTACTTTAAAATGGCCTAGCTAGTAAAACTGCAAAAGCAGCAGGAATAAGTATTTAAATTACTAGTTTTCTGCTCTCTTTCTAGTAGAATGGGTTAAATATGTTTAAGCTTGCAATGGAAACACCTGGTTTTCCTTCAGAATTTATGCAACTTACTGCAATCATCTGCACTTCTGGCCAATATATGACACTCTTTGTAATAGAACTGCTTTACATCATCTTTGTAATGCAATAAAATCCCACAGTCACATTAGAGATGATAAACTGAGGCAAGAGGGAGCTTATTTAGTTTGCCTACAGCTATATGGAAAGTCTCTGGATAAGCTGGGAATTGCTCAGTTGATCTTCACTGAAACATCCATCTCCAGCCCAGAAAAAATTATATTCTGGGTATCATCTGCCAAGTGCTTTCTGAGACCCCTGGATTTGCCAGCACAAGGGCAGGATGAGGGTGGATTGCTTACTCAGTGTTTCCCTGAATCCCAATCTAGTGTAGCTGGGAATAATTTAAAATATACATACAGTAAATGAACTGAAAGAGCTGGCTGAGAATTTCTGTTTGCAGGAGCTATTAGTGGTATTGATTTCACCACACCATTTTTTTTTCACTTTACCTCAATAGATGACTGAAGCTGTAGCCAAATAGTTCAACATAAGCTAAATGTGAGACACTGCTCAATAACCTGGTCCAGCTTAGAGAGGCTTTTTCCTGTAAAAACACTTGGAGGGACTGTTGTTTGCAAAATATATTTCCTATCAACCAGGCAGGGAGATAAGATTTTTAAATTACCCTTCTAGACATAAAATGGTATTTCAGCACCAATTAATTACTAAGAAAACCACACATACTTTCAAAAAACACTGTAAAGAAAACACAAAGGATGCATTAAAAAAAATTAAATTATTCAGAGAGACTTCTTGCATGGCAGAAGGTAAAGCAACATTTCTTATGTAATTTGGGGATAAGAATTAAAAACAATGGGAAATGAAGGAGCAGCAGCTTATGAAGACTAACTGGCTGAGAGCAGGGATAATTCCAGATTCACACCAAATGTATTATTTATGACTAAATCAAAAGCAGACTGTGAGATCAATGGAACTTTCCTTCAGTGAATGTGCAGAGAGGTGGCAGAAGCCCCAACCCTGGAAACATTCAGGTTGGGCAGGGCTCTGAGCAACCTGATCTAGTGAAGATGTCCCTGCCCCTGCAGGGGGGGTTGAACTAGATGACCTTTAAAGGACTCTTTCAACATTCAAAAGTCAAATTGAATTCAAGATGCTGTGGAGAATGTGAAACCAGGCAGATGATCTGAATTAGTGAAAGATATGATGCATTCACTTTAAAAAATATATATTTTTTTGTGAAAGCTTAGTCACAGGTCAGGATTTAGTTGAGAGTGTTGGGAAGATGACAAAAAGTAAAGGGCATGAGAGAAGTGAAGATGTCAGAGTCACAGATCACTGAATGCCAGGGGTTGGCAGGGGCCTGGAAGATCATCTAAACAAAACCAACCAACCAACAACAAAACAACCACGTTTTCTGCATTTACCAAAATGTTTCCTCATTCTGACACTTGCTATTTATTGATCCTACACTTACATTAAGAAGGTGGCAATGTAACAGCCCATTTACAACCAGTGCTGCATTGTACTGTGTATGAGATAGATGTGTTGAGACACTGACTCAAAGACCTGGAGACTTTTCCTTCTGTGCCTCTTGGCATGTTTTCCAGTTTAAGAAGTCTCAAGCAGACCCAGTTAACAATAAGACCCTTCCTGGATACAGAGATGTCAAAGCAAACACAAGACTTAGTGAAGGAAATTAAGTCAAGGAGAAGGAGAAAAACTGCTGCCAATTCAGAAAACACTGAAGAAGTTCACTAAAGGGGTAGTAGGCAAATTGATGTGGAAAAGGAGACAACAAGACAGGCAAAAAAATACTTAAAAAACCCAGAGAACAGGATACTCAGCTCTCTTGGAGGTGAAAAACTGAATACAGCCAGAGAAACTACATACAAAAGACCCATCTATCAGCAGGCTGAGGAAAAATAAACCAAACCAACCAACTCTACAACAATGAAAAGCCTCTACAAACACTACATATTGTAATAGGATATTGGAATCAATTAGAAATGAGTTACAGATTAAATATGCAAAGGTATGTGGCACCTGAAGTGGTCCAGAAGCAGATGCTGGGTATCCCTGTGTCTTTTCTGTTTGTAAAAATCTTACTGCTTGATGGTAATTAATTGGGGTTTTTTTGCACAAAACTTGCCAGCCATACTGACTGAAAGGAAGCATGCTGTGTTTTTTTCTCAATGGCAGATTTAGCTTTAATTTTAATTTTTTAATTTTAACTTAATCTTTTAAAAACAAATCAATCTGTAGAAAATATATTGTGGTTCTACTTCTCAAAGTCCCAGAGTGCTGCTCTGGGGGACCACATATTTCCCTGCTGCTTGCCCTAGCTGGCAAACATGTCTTGAAGAGTTCTTGGTTTTCCCTTTTAACTTTGTGCAGACACACTTGAGAAGACCTACATGTATTATCACATTGAGATAACACAGTGTAGGACAGTCTGTGGCTCAGATGCAAATCATGGTCTGGAAGGAAGTAACTGGCAATAAATAGATGCTTCCAGGAGGCCACTGGAATTGGTGGAAGTATTTATGCACATTTATTCTATGGTCAGCCTGACATGATCAAGGTAGGAGAAAAGGAAAACACAATTATAGCCCCAGCCTCAAGAGGTATAATACCAGAGCCTGCTAATGTCAGGAACTGCCAGCTTTCCTTGATATATTTAATTGCAAATAATTAATAATTGTAACTCAGATGTTTGGAGAAAACTGCTCATTAATCCCTGTATTTGGAAGAATCATCTTTTCCTTTAAAAGGAAATTTTTAACTAAATCAGAAAAGAACACGAGAAAAGTTTTGTTTTCATATTGGCATCCTGCTTAACAAAACTTCACTATCCACTGGCAGGTCTTTAGGATGGCAGTAAAACAGAGGGGTCTTTGTGCATAGTGGTCCTACCCTAAGATAAATCTGCTTTCCTTTTTATATTCAGTATAAATGCTGTAAAAAGCATCAAGTAGCATGAGCAGTCCTGCCTGCTACATGTCCCACACCAAATAAAATGAAGACTCTGGCCTCACTTAACACCTACCAATCAATGATTGGCATCACTGCCTACAAATTATTTTAATTCCCCACTGACATGAAATGAATTCTAAGCAGGCACAAGGGGAATTGTGCCTCTGTCCCAGTTGCAATCTCGAGAGTAAAATTGATTCAATATATTTATCCTGAAAAATGTCACATCTGCAGCATCCCAAATCTATTTCCAGAGATGCCCTGTGTTTCCCACCTTGTGATCAGCCACATCCCTGAAGCAATCCATCACCCCATTATTGAAAAGAAAATATTCATGAACAAAGGTAGTGTTATGAACACCTGTAACCCCTGAAGAACAAAAGAACTTTGGGCATCAAAGCAAAGCATCAAAAGAGGCAGCAAACCAGGAAATTGCAATTTAACAAGAGGACAGGAGATTGACTTTCAAGTGAATGAAATTCACAGTCCAGGGCCTGATTACCTGCTTTTGAACAAGTCACATTTCTCTTTCCTTATACCAGGTTTGAGATGTAAACATGCAAGGTAGTCAAAGTGTGATGCAGGACAGCCCATGGTGTGTTTGCCTGCCCTAGCAGTGACACTGGCTGGATAAGGAGCTCCACAAATTAAACCAAACCAAAACAAAATGCAAACATGGAAAAAAAAATCCATTTACACTTTACTGAACTTGTAAAACTCATCATTTTAGTTAAAAACTGCAGGGTTTCTAAGAAGGTCAGGTCACTGAAGTGCCAACTAAGCACTCAGTATTGAAGTATTAAAGATATTGTTCCCCATCACAGGAATACTTCTCATTTAATCAGCCAGTCCTCATGGGCATGAGGAATTTCTTTTACTGCCTCATAATAAGCATCCTCAGCAGAGAACTTTTAAGAAAAAGCACAGAAGTCTAACCCAAAATTTTATATCCTAAATGAGAATTAGTTAAAACAACTTGGACTATGCACTCTGAGGGGAAAGAATGAAAGTTCCTTCATTAAACCAAAGGGAATGCAGTGGTTTTAATCCTATCCTCAGAGAAGGGCCAGGTTGATGACTTATGTAGTTTACCAGCACTGAAACACCAGAGATTATTGGAGAACACATCCAGTTGGAAGTGGCAGCTTCTATTAAAAGCCTCGTAAAATTCCAGCAGCAGGCACTGATGGTGTTGGAGTGCAGACAAGCTGGGGTTTAAACTGCTTCCATACATCACTGAAGTGACATACATGCTGAAAATGCCTCCAGGCAAAAGATTAATCCGTGCAATCCTCCATAGCTGCACCTAAGAACCAGAGGTTTTGTGCATCAGAATAATACAGAAAGCAAAGATGGAGCTATAACTTCTACAGAGCTGAGAATCTATTTTACTGGCAACACTTCTGATAATCTAGAATGTTGCTAACTTCTCTTCAAAAAAGACTAATCCCCTCCTGTGCCATTAGATGAAGGCACACAGCTCCCCAATTCCTCACATTTCTGCAGAAGAAAGATTGGTACTTTAGCCCAGTCTCTGCCACAAGTAAAATGTGTTCTTAATGGTAGCAAAAATAGAACAAAAAACCTCATATACTAAATATTTCCTACTGTAAATGTCTTAGGGTGTCTGCAGGAAAGACCTGCCAGCCTTGATGTGTGAGGGGCTGGCTGTCCCAGGGGTTTCCCCACTGCCCCCTTACTGCCCCAGGCATCATCAATGATATATCTGGAGATACAGAGGGGCAAGGAGGAAATGAACCCTTGTAAATTCTATTTGCATCATCAGATGACAATTCCATGTAGCTACCACCCAGTCTCCATCGTCCTGTCACCCAGAGCTAATGCCACATTTTTATCCAGGCCATTCTCATCTTGCATTTAAAACTGTTTGCTTGGTGGTTGTTGTTTTGTTGTTTTTTCCTACAACATATTTCCCCATTATACGTGCCCAGAGAAAAAGGCAGACTGACTTTTGCACGAGCAGAAATGTTCTAGGCCAAGATCATAATTTATTTATTGACATCTGAACTAATAACTCTCCTAAGTTCATTCTGTGTGAGATTTGCTCTGGCAGGCAAATCAGTATGTGTAAAGAGATGGATAGAGCAGCCAAAAATCTTTTTCCATTTGAGTTTTAAGGGAGCGTAGCTGCTGCATGGTAGCAAAACATCGAAGAAGAGAATAAAAGTTCAAAGCTAAATAATTGAAAACTTGGTTGGGTAAAATCACCTCTTCTGCTAACCAAGCCTGTGTAAGTGTTTTATGAAAAATACAGAGCCAGGCTCAGTTCCTGGATAAAACCTATAATTATTTTATAAAGACATATAGTAATTGAGGATGATTCAGAGATAGCTGAAGAAATAGCAGCTGTATCAGTCTTCAGGGAAACAGTTCACAGATCTACATTTTTAAAGACTCCTCAAGGGCAACTGCTAGCTACAGTCCATCTGTTCATAAAAATCAAAATGAGAAAAAAAATCAATTATGATTTAAATTTAAATCAGATCTCAAGCCTAGAGCTTTTCAATTTCTTTGTCTAATATTGCCAGCTCACAGGCTTTGGATTTAAGACCTGAATGATTTGTTTGAAAGAATGACTGGCAGGTCACACCATTACAAGTCCAGGTCTCTCCTTTAGGCCAAATTTGTGAATCTTACTGGATTTTTTTCCCCTTTTTTCCCAGCAAAATTATATCCCACACTTCAGTTTCCAGAGCCTGGCCAGCATAGCAGCCCATAGCACTTTTTTCTCCATCCCCCCACAGGAGGGTAGTTTGTTGCCCTAGCCCTTGGCCAAGGAAGGCTTCTGCCCATCAGGGAGACCAAGTGGTGGCTCTCTGGCTGTCTCCTCACATTTCAGAAGCAGAGAGCCCTAAAAATGAAGTTTCACATTCCTAGCCAACAAACTGTAGGAAGAAGTTGGATGAAAAGATAATTACAGAAGTGAAACAGAGGTCACATCAAATATTATTTTGCAAATGAACAGGCTGCTTCAATGCCTCTCAGGTCACAAGACACTGCACATAGATATTAGCAGGAAGCAGAACTCAAAGTCAAATTGATGGGTGTTCTCACATGCAAGGGATGCACCTTGGGAATTAATAGAATTGAATTTGCTGTGGTGGCATAAACATCAAATTACTTTTTTTTTTCTGGGAGAACTGCAATGCTAAAAGCTAATACCATAGCAAGAGCTCTTCAGTGTTTTAATTGCATTAACAAAGTGAGGTCAGGTACTTGTCCTTATGGGAGTTCAGCTTCATGTTACTAATCTGCAGATAAAACTCTGCATTCAGATGTATTCAACATTTTCTGTGTAACTTCAAATATATACTGCAAATCCCATGGGAAAGGGGGAAATATTGCCTATAACAATACAACTGCAAACCAAACTCCACATTTCCAAAGGGACTAGTAGAATTTCACTGAGTTGGAGAAAGTGATGAAGATTTACATCAGCTGAGAGCTTGATCCATTATTTCAGTAATACTATGTAAATCATCATAAAACATGACAGATGCAGTATTAATGATGAGCTGCTAAAACTCAACTAGGGTCTCCTGCAAACCTTGCTGTTTCAATCAGTGCTCTATATGACACTTCTGGAATAAACTGCTCTTTCATTCCAAATCCATCAAGTTTTATATTTTGCCTCTCCTTGAAGTGATGGCTTTTTGGCTAGGACAAGCTTCATAGTCAGGTCTTTGTTGGTCCTGAGCTAGAGCTCAGTTTCAGAGTGAACCTGACTCTGCTTCTGAGGACATGTGCAATTTGTGGGAGAGGCAGGTAGTGCAACGGGCTGAAATTTGTGGGAACTCAGGTAATCCAATGGGTTGAAATTTGTGGGAAATCAGGTAATCCAATGGGCTGAAATTTGTTTTAGAGTCAGGAAATCCAATGGGCTGAAATTTGTGTTTTAATACTAATACTACAATTAATACTAATGTACTTCTGATTAATCATTTTTTCCATGAGTGGAAAGTGGATCAGACCACAAACCATCAATATAGCAACTTTTTTCCAGTAGTTTGCGTTTCTTTGTGAGATGAACTAGATAAATTAGCTAGCCTCTTCTCAGCTATAGTATTCATCATTCCCATGAATAAATGTCATTTAGATCAGCAACATTTTCTAGTCTAATAGTTAATATGAAAAAGAAAATTGAAATCAAAACATTTTTTTTCAAGCTACTTGTTGTGAATGGTGTTGGCACTCTTGAGCTGAAAGATGCTGACTCAACAGCACTTTCATAGATGAGAATTTCCTCAAAGAAATTGAGAAAGATAGAGGATGGGGAAAATAAAAAATCCATATCATAAGGTCGAATCCTGGCTCATAGCAAAGCTGCTCTAGGAAAACGGTGATAAAGAGCTGATGCTGCAGCACCTCACAACTGTCAGATTGACATTACCTCAGACTGACACCAATGCCAGCATCTGAGGGCACACAGAGTGCTGCTGTAATCTGGAGGTTAAGCCACCCACACAGATGCAGACTTGTGCAACCCATCTGGCAAAGAGCTGCCTTTGCTGTCAGCTCCAGGGTCTCCCAACTTGTGCAAAACTACATCAAAGGCTTGAACAGGCACAGAAAGCTTCCTGCTGCTTGCTGCAAGCTGGTAGACTTCTGCTGCAACAGCCATGCAGATCCTGCAGCAACTCTACCTGTAGCCTCCCAGATTTACATGCTTTTTCCTCCAGCACAAACTGGGAAATTCACAAGCAAACCAGAGCAGCTTTGCTTCTCCTAGGAACAGCTTCCTTAGAGGCCAACAGCATTGCTGGAAATTGCTGCTTGTGTGACTTGACCCACCGAGAACCTAAATGGTTGCAGATGGAGCAGACTTGGCATTTTCATTTGATTTCTCTTACAAATGTATAAGAGAAATATTAATAGCACACTAATGGTAGCAATTACTATAATGAATGTAACAGCTGGTACCAGCAGCTGAGCATACGTTTTGGTTTTAGACTTTCCATGTATGGCATGAGGTAGCTCTGAGCAGTTGCAATCACTATCTCCCACTTTTCCCCTCTGGGGATTCTATTTTCAGCATATCTGTGCTTTTGGCAAAAAAGACAAAGAGCTACTTTTGTAAATATGCCACCTCTCAGGAGGTTACTCACAGCTCTAAGAATCAGGTAACATGTTCAAAGTATGGTCAGTCTCTCAACTCTGGTCCCCTGGATGAGTACACACCAAAGCAAATCTCTTTGTTGTTCATCAAGCAGTTTGTTGCTCCTCTTTATAAAGAGAAAATGGATTGGAGGGACTCCTGCACTGGAATTATGAAGCAAGAAACAAGGCTGTTCACTTGAAAACATTTACAACCAAAATGCATCTCTGGGTTGCCACGATCACCACCCACCTGCTCTGCCCCTGAACAGACCCTGTGGGAGTAAACAAAACAGAAATGTGGCACAGACACTGAGAATGGGCAGAAAGGAAAGCAGAAAATTGTTGTGGTCCATTATCACTCAGATTAAACCCAGAATATTAATAAGGAATGAAGGAGGCTCCTGCTCTGCAGCACATGGGCATCTAGCAGCCATTAGACTGCTGGGTTTTAGTCAAACCCATCGTGATGATGCCAGGCTCCCCAAAAGAAATTCACTTTAAGGGTTAACCTCCAAATTCCCAAAGGCTGCCAAATTTGATGTTCCTGTTTTATGCTTGGAATTCAGGGCTGTTCATATGCTTTGCTGCATTCATATGCCTTTCATGCTAACTCACTCTGGGTACTATGGAGCCTGAGGCACTTCCAAGCTTCAGTAGAAGCTGCAGGAACTGGACAGAATTCAGGAGACAAAGGTAGCATGAAAGGCAGTGGACACTTCACTTCCACAGTGTGAAAACTTAAAGAGGCTACATTGTGCCTGTAATTTGTTCATCCACTGAACATTCAATAATAATATTAATTGAATCATATATATTAATCTTCTCTGCTAAGAAATTTCAGATATGACTTCAAACCAGACCTCAGACTGCTACACAATCAAGCAAAATAAATACTATTAAAGTACTTTCTCCTGAAGAGCTACATGTTTGTAAAGAACTTCAAATCAAATTCAAACATAATGCTTCCAGAATCTACCAGAGTTCCCAGGCTAATGTCCCTATCTGTTGTCACACTTGGATTTTGCCTCTTGGAAACTCGAGGCCAAGTTGATTCTCAAGGCTCCATCTTAAATTAACAGTGCTGGTTACCCCCATGCTCTTGTCCTGAAGCACCATTCCAGCTTACACTGCCACTATGAAAAGTAATGATTGCAGTTTTAAAACTCCTCTCTGTCAAATGCTTAGAGTGTGAACAAAACACATTAGCATTTAAACTTTATGTGCATTGAGCATGTTACACAGTGATCCTCAGCCTCAACAGATGGAAAATTAAGGTAAGGCAGAGAGTGAGAGAACACACCAAGATCATCAACAAAGGCAAATTCGTTGTCTAGAAGCAATAGAAAATACCACTTTTTGCATGCTAAAAGACAGCTCTAGGTTCTTTACTTTTCTGACATTGCTAGATTGCAAAACTCCAAGTACAAGGCTCGGAGAAAAACAAAGACAAGTAGCAGAGCCATTAAGGTCTGGGGGAAAAAAAAAAGACAACTTAAAGGCAATCTGTCAGCATAATAGCAAAGCAGGCACAGTTGCTGACTTCAGCGAGGAAGCAGACAGCTGCCTTTTGAACAAATGAGGAGCTCTGAAGAAGAATTGCTGGCAGCTGTGGTAGAAGGACATTAAAATAATAAAATTCTGTGGTCACAAGGGCAAGCAATGCAGATGCAGGTGAGTCATAGACTACTTCAGGACACGGATTTTGAACCTCACAACTCTAAGGGACACCTAAATTGTGGTTTTGCATGTCGTCTTGTGGCAAACATGAGCAAAGGGAGAGACATCCTCAGATGACTCAGCTGCCATAGGGTAATTTCTAGACATCTTTGTCCAGCTTGCTAAATCCCAAACAAGTCCTCTGAATGAAAAGCAAAACCAAAGTCCTCTGAGTGCTGCATTGATGGGAATACCGCCCTAGAAAGTGTTAGCTAATTGACACCACTGCTATAAAATCTCTTCTGTTTCATTTTGTTTTCTTTAAAAACCATGGAAGTCTGTGTTCTTATTCATATTCTAGAACAGAAATGTTGTGGTAATGCAAGCCCACTGTCAAATTTTGGTAAAAGCAGCACAACAACAGCAGGTATTCTGATGTCTTACAGCTTTGAGAGAGGAAAAACAAGCTCAGTAAATGCACACTGAATTGTAACAGATCAAAAAAATGCACTTGATGTGGAAAATTAACACAAGCATCAAAATGATGCTGCGTGGCCTTTTCCATGGTGTATTTTAGAAGTGCCAGCTGTAACACAAACATGTGCATCATGGGCAAGTGTCTCACTGAGCTATAGGATTTTGCTATTTGTTTAAGGTGGCAAGGGTGGTGGCTCACAATCTAGATGACACATCATTTATTCTCCCTCTGCTCTGCACAGCAGATGTCCCAGCCTAGTGGAAAGGCACTGAACTGTGCCTCAGGACATCCTGGATTCTTCCCCTGGCTCTGCCACTGACCTTGAGCAAGTTTTCCTACTTTGGCTGCTTTGTTCAGTCAGGACAATGTTGGTCTCTGCCTCTGTTCTGCCCAGTGCTTGTAACCCAGCCTTGTAACACCTCAAGAGAAGCTGTAACTCTGCAGGAGGAACAATACTACACACATTAAAATAAGAACACCTCTAAAAGCTCAGGGGGAAGAATCTGGACCTCCATCATTAGCTGCTGCTGCAGTTCAGTGACTGGGGAGCCACCCCTGCTGCCCTGTTGAACACTAGCAGGTTTTGCCATGTGGAAAGATACTGGTGCAGGAAAACAAAGAAAAAAAAAAATCAATGCACAAAAAAAACCTTTCACCCAAGATAAAACCAGTGCAGGTAAATCCCTTCTATGCTTAGTTTTCAGTATTCCTTATAAGTTCTTTACATCACTTTCAAATCCCTCCAAGAGAACCTTTCTGACCCTGCAATAAGCTGACCTTGCTTTGTTCTTTAATATTTGTTTTTCTTGCTTGCACAGCCACTTTTTCCATTTCTTTCCCATTGGTCTCACCATTTCTGCAGAAACCTAAAAAAGCTCAAAAGTAAAACTAAGCTGTAGTTTATATCATTACAGTTGGGCTTCAGGCAATTTTGTGAAAATTACCCAAAAACTGCCAAGTGGCTCTCTAATTAATAGAGGAAAAACCACGAGCATAAATCTCAAATGGCATGTTTTTCCATTCACCTATTCAGCCAACAGAAAGCTCCTTGAGTTTTTTGTGTAAAATATTAGGTCCCTAATATCATGACCAGTATTTTTGCCCATGCTGCCTTGCTTCAGACTCTTAAGTAACAGCCTGAGTCTCAGTTAATTTGCTGCAGGCTCTCTAGTGTGAAGACAATCATCAATTTTCCAACACATTTTCATTAAGAATCTCCTTATTCCTGCATTCAGCATCTATGGGTGTTCAGATGATTTCAGAAGGAACTCCTGCAGATACTCCTCTTCAAACTACCCACAAGGAATCAAGGACTATCTCAACCCTCAGAAAATACTCTCACATCTGAACACAAATAAAGAGCAGTAACTTTGCACCACCACCCAAGACAAAGCCAACAAGGTACTACCCACAATAAAATGCCCTTCCAAATCAGCCCCAGGGCTTTCATCATGCAATTTACTCCCTCAAAATCATCAATGGAAAAAATAAAAAAACAATGTATTTTTTTTTTAATTCTGTGACTTATTGAAATAAGCAAAAATGCAGCTTCTCCTACATGTTGTGGTAATGCCTGTAGCTGGTGCATTACCATAAGAGCTTTATTTTCTCCTTTATTTACATATAGGTTGCTGTTAAATATTATGGACAGTACAATATTATACCAAGACTGGAGGGAATGACTGGTTTAGGGTTTTTTAATTAAATATAAATTTAAGCAAGAAACCTAACCTGCATGGAGTATTATTTTAGTACTTTTCCAGAAGCCCAGATTTTCTGCTGTTGATTGTGTGGTCAAAACCTAAACAAGATTTCTCTTTCCCTGAATACTATTGTTTTAATTGTGTCCCAGTGACTTAATATTTACACATGTAGAAAGAAACTACTGTGGCATTTTCAAAGGTTCCTGTGAATGGCAAGCTGACAAGTGCTTGCATATCATCCTAAGCAAAACGACTTCCCATTGTTCTGCTGACTATAACAACTATAATTACTCTTTATTCAAAATGCTCAGCATGTTTCCAGGAAGAATACAAAATCTTCCCTTAGTGTTCTAATGAGTTTGCTTTCCACCGAAGAGCAAATCCTGGAGTAGTAGAACATGTAAATTAATAATATGCCAAGAGCTGCCTTAAATAAATATCACCCTGGCAGCTGCAGTTAATTTGACTCAAGTCTGACAGTGCTGAGCTGTTTGGCTTCTGGGTGCTGAGCTTACAGAGAGGAAGGGAGCAGTGGGGATGCTGTTGGTGGTGCTCACACAAGCAGTGATGTGCCCCACACAGAATCTTCCTTCTGATGGAAGAAAAAAGACTTTCATATTAATCATGAAGACTTCATTTGCCTTGGGAAGTTGGTAAAAATAAATAAGTTTAAGGGCAAATTCATGCCCTTTTCAGAATGAGATATAGTGTCAAGCAAAGTGGAGAATTTCTGCTATCTCTGTGTGACTTGTAAAAAACCACAGAAAGAAATAAACCTCATCTAAACCGAAAACACTAATGTTTTAACCTTTTTCTTTAGGGGAAAAACGTGATTGATTTATTTGTAAAATAGGTCAACTAATTATGAGAATTACTCATTACAAATGCATATTTACAAAGTCTTCAGCAAACATTTCTCCCTGCATGGGCTCTAAGGTTTTTCACTCTACAAAGATTCCACTTTTCAAACCTGCCTAGATTAAGCTCAATATCTTTTTTTTTTTTTTTTTTATGGCCACACTAAGCAATTCCTGATGGGTGGTTTAGAGACTAGACAAGCTTTCAAAAATATCCAGTTTCATTACTTTCTGTGCTCCCCATTTATCACTGCCAAGAGGAATGGGAGCAATAGGTAAAGTATATCACACAGATGATTTAAGGATTGCTTGGGGGTTTTGTTTCCTCCTCCCAAACTCTACTGCAGCTATAAAAAGGGAATAATCAAGTGGCCTGATTACCTTCTGGAGCTACAGCAATCCAAATAATAAATCAAAACGATACATGCATGATAAAAAGAATATATGTGAGAAGATCAGTGTGAGAGAAGAGTGCCATGTGAAAACTGTCCCTCCAGACAAAAACTGAAACAAAAATACTCTCTCTGTTCCTGGCAATGCTTAGTCTAATTTCCTTGCAGGTCAAGGTAGCCTAATTAGTGCTAAATAAGGAACACCCAGAAGATTTTGTTCTAGCTTAACATTTTTTAAAGCCTTTAAACATGTGATTCACTCAACTGAACTCTGGAGCTTGAAACCCAGGCTGTTTTGCTGACCTTTTCCCTCAGATGTGACACTTGCAACACTCCAGCTCCTGGCTTATGCTTCATTTTAGATCTCTTGTCTTTGTTTAAACCCAGTGAATAAATACATCTGTGGAATGTTTTAATTGCACATCCTTCACAACCTTTCAGCTCAGCCCTTATCTGACAAAGCATCATCAGGTGGCAGAACAGAAAAAAAAAATTATTT
>JANHGL010022083.1:27289-55310 GCA_024611195.1 Ceyx melanurus
AGCTCTCTCAGCCTCTCCTCAGCAGGGAGATCTCCACTCCCTTCAGCATCTTGGTGCCCTGCACTGGACTCTCTCCAATAAATCTCTGGTTTTTCTGAACTGGGGTGCCCAGCACTGGACACAGTACTCGAGGTGGGGTCTCACCAATGCAGAGTAGAGAGGGAGGAGAACCTCCCTTGACCTGCTGGCCACACTTCTCCTAATGCATCCCAGGATGCCATTGGCCTTCTTGGCGGCATTGTTGGCTCATGGAATCCTACTGTCCACCAGGACCCCCAGGTCTTTCTCCAGAGCTGCTCTCCAATAGCTCAAGCCACGGCAGAGCTGGTGGCCGTCCAATCAGTCCCAGCCTGGCTAAGCCAGCGGCGGGAAGCGAGCCGGAGCTCACCTCCTATTGTCCCAGCGGCTTTTCCCCCGCGGGAAGACAGAGCTGCCTGCGGGACACCGCACAGTGACCGGAGAGACAGCAGCAGGGCGGCCGGTTCCAGCTCCCGCGGGAGTCCTGCCCTCGTCCGGCCGCAGCCGGGAGTGGCCGTGGCTCGCAGGCGCCGCAATTCCCGTTGCCGTGGCTAAGGAACGGGCGAGGCGCCGGTGCCGGCGGCGGGAGGAGCCGGGGATTCGGGGACCCGCCGCCCGCCCTCCGCCTCACAGCGGGTCAGCGCCACCCACGGGCCTGTTAAAGAGCCTCTCCTCCTGCAAAGCCCGTGAGGCAACGAGCGGTACCGGGCGTGGTGCCCAGCCCAGCCCGCCACATCCTCGCCCTCAGGTGCCGGCTCTCCAATGAGCCTGGTCTCCTCCCGCGGGCCTCACTGCGGAGCCGGCACCTCAGCGCTACTTGTCCAAAGCAGCCGACAAGAAACATTACCAGTCCCAAACTAAGTCACATCTTCCCAGTAGCAACTGCCAATTCCATTCAGAAAGGGATTTTCCAGTTGCTCTCTATTCCTATATTCTATATTCCTCTGCCTAGCTGAGGAGGAAATGGACACTAAAAGCCATTAGAAGAGCAAATCCTGGCCTTTATTGAAACAAACCAGTTAATTTTAGCCTTAAGTAACTGTCTTATCACAGCTTTCCATAAGAGCACCTTTCCTGTACAATTTTAAGTGCCTTCCAAATCATATTTAGTACCTTTCCCCCTCCCAGTGAAGAGGCAGAAAGAACAAAGACAGTATCTAGGTTGTTCTGTCTTTTGTGTTGTCAACAATACCAACAATAACTCTAATACACTATAATTACTGACGTGCCTAAATCACACATGCATCCATTTTTGTTTGCTTGTTTGTTTTTTTAACTATTCAAAAGCCCTAGCTGATCCACAGCAGCAAACCACCACTTATTCCCCGGGATGAGCCAGAGACAGCTTTTGGTGGACAACACTGTGTAGAGTTTACCTCTGGCTCACAAGAGATATCCTATCCAAAAACAAAGCCAAACACAAAACCAAGGCAATTCAATACCCAGAAAAATATTTGGGAGCTGCTCAGCTAACTGCTTAACACCCCAAGAGTGCAGCGAAGAAGCTTCTCTTAAAAGAAATGCAGCAAAAAGAGAGCCTCAGGTACCTAAGCTGTACCACAATCACACCTTTTAGCCCTGCAGAGCCATTCTGTCCTTCCTAAAGGGATTTGGTGGATCACCCCATAATTGCTGTGCCAAACTCCATGGTTTGCTGTTCAAAACTCATCTGTCTGTCAGAAAGACAGCCAAATCTCCATCCCGGGCATGTAGTAACACGTGGGCCCTTACACAATAGAAGATGATGTGCTGCTTCTTACAGCTAAGATACTTCATTTTGATAGTGACATTAAAATTGCAACAATTAACTCTAATGAAATCGACAATTACGTCTTAATACAATAACGGGCTGTAACATAATTAAGTCAAAGTTATCTGAGTGCTTCTTTCTAACATGCACATTCAGGCCTGTACTTGGATGTGTAATTTGGCAAATAAAAGGAACAAATGCAAAAACCAATGTCTTGGGACAAGTGTCAATAGCACTGCACACTCAGCCTTCTCTCTCCCCTCCCTCCTCTGTTGCACAGCTAATTCTCTTGAGGCTGTTGCCTCACTTTTGTCACCAAACCAGATTTCCAGCTATCTTCCCCACACTAGAAATCTTCTCTTGTACAAAGGCACTACCTGATTTACCAAAGTCAGGAGCAGGAATCTCACACAAGGCCATGAGCAGCTGAGAACCAACATGCCTTCTGCTACCACAGTACAGGAAAACCTCACTACCCACAGCTGATAGTGGCAGCTTCTTGTGCTAAAGCCTCTATCCAGGGAAAACTGTTTTTCTTTGGGGTTGATTTATGGCATAGATGAGTTTAATATATACCCCAACAACAAAGTCTTGTGTATGGGAATATAGATAAATATTCGTCCGTGTTTCTCTTGATAATCTGGAAATATGAATGCTGAAACATTCCTAGCTGCTTCTCACACTATTCCCTTTGCATCTTCTAGCTGCTGTCAGAAAAAGTAGTGGACATATCAGAGCCACAAGCACAAGTGGATGCTCCTTGTGACAGATCCTGCACCAAACCACCAGCCATGTGGTAATAAAAACCAGAACCAGAACAAGGTGGGTTTTTTTGTGTTTGGCTCATGGCACAGTAGAATTTACACACACCTATGATTCTCAAAAGAGATTCAACCTGTGCAGTCAAAACACACTAAATGACATGTTAAGTTTCTAAGAACTTGAATCTACTGTGGTGTTATACCTGTAAAAAAAATAATGCAGAATTTTTATATGAAGGCACAAGTGGTAGTTAGGCTGTCTTAAAATTAATATGTTTTAAATATCACTTGGAATTTTTTCCACTAACAAAAGAACACTATTTTAGCAGGATTCTGACAGCCTGACAAATGCTATTCATCGTTTTTTTCTTTAGAAGAGAGCGTACATCTACAGCAAAAACGAGTTTTCTCTATTGCAGTCACTTTATTTTTGTGTTCCATCAGTGCTTTTCAAGCAAAACTTAAGATACTTCATTTTTTGTTTGCAGTTGACTGCTTCTCACATTAGCTTGTCTTAGTCACGATACAGAAGAGTGACCTCGAGATGGCGATATTTGCTCCTTTTTAGAGGCTGGGCTGGCAGCTGCAATTGCTGAAGCATCGTCCTTTGGTTTTTATCCTTGAGCACGTTGAGGTGCAGCCACCCCCCGAAAGTTCTGCCTACCCCTCTGATAAAGGTTTTCACTGCTACTATAAAGTCTTGCACCTTACAGTAAAAGAAAGTCAACTTCAGCTAGGAAGTCGAATTACTTCCAATTATCAAAAGCTTTCTGAAGTGTTTGCTCTCTCTTCACAATCTCAAGTCTAAAAGCCAACCTGTTTTGTTTTTTTTTTTACAATTGCACTATTTGGCCTTTGTTTATCATACTGAAAGTTATCCACACAGCAAACTAAAAAACAATATTCATCTTTGCTTAGAAATATGTCTAGAGTAATTAAGACCCCAGCAATCTGCAGACATTCTGTCCAAATTAAAAAGCTAAATAGATAAACAACAAACCAAGACATAAAATATTGAAAAATAATCTATGTCTAAATCCTAAGTGACCATTTCAAATCACAGGACAATATTACCAGTGGTCATTTCAACTTTTTGAATGAACACTGCAAAGGTGTGTGGTGGCTTCTGTGCACACAAAAAAGGTACTTTTACCAACCTCCCCTCTTCTTCATTAAGACTTTCCTTGGGTGTTAGAATTCCATTCTGCATTAGGTTTCAAGTCTATCCAATCACACTCCCCTTTAAATTTCTTTCTGCCAAAGCTAGAGTTGAAAGCTGGAATGTCTTTGCCTTTACACCATGCTTTAGGAGCATGGCACACAAAGACACCTGGCAAACAAATTCCATCCCTGTCTGGAGTTTTCACTAAATAATAATAGCAAAGGGAAACAATTTTAGAGAGCTCTAAAATACATTGTGATGTGCACAGCTTCTTACATCACCTTTGGACTGCCATGAAGGGTGGGAGCCCTCTGTGACCTTTGACTACATCACTAATGAGCAAAGCAGCACTTTTTTTCTGCTTTTTTTTCTACAGAAAAGCAGTCTTTATGCAAATTTAGCATTGCTATAACACATAGGATTGGAAAAATTGTTGCAAATATCCTCTAAAGGGATTGTACCCCCAGCTTCTCTGGGTATTTTTACTGTTCTTCTGTTAGCAGTTGTCTTGTAGATTCACTGCAACCTGCCTGTGTTAACCTTTATAACCAGGAGAAGATAATCTTTTGCATTAGAAGCAAACCAAATTCATTCAAGCTGCCTCTGAACTGCATGGGTTTATAGCTGTCATTACCAGTTGTCCTTCAAGGAAGTCTGTTGCCTGATCATCTTTTGTTCACAGCTTTTCTTAGCTCCAGTCTAGGTTGCCACAGGCCATCTTGTTTTACAACAGCAATCTATACTACGCAGGTGTTCAGGTGCTTAAGTGCACATGGTGTTATTTGGATGCTTTCTCCTATAAGATGTTTGGCTCTCTGCCTTCACTCAAGTGTTTCTGGTACACTTAGTAAAATTGCCTTCAAGCCCTGAATAGATTTAGGAGCTCACCTTAGCTAAAGAGGATTTTGCTTAAGGTTTCAGCATGGTGCTCTTGATAATGTGAACTGTCTGGAGAAAGCAAGCAGCTGAAGTATGCTTGCAATGTAGCAAATCCCTGTTGGAAAAGGACACTTGGGACTAGCACCACATCAGCAATGCCTGTTTACAGACCTGATGAAAGACTTGGCAGGATCAAGATAAAGAACCCAAAAGGCAGAAGCTTTGTTAGTTCAGTCATAACCTACTGGTCTCTTCAAAGCCACACACAACAGCACACAGGCAAGCTTCACTTGGGTGATGATGGTACCAGGGTGTTGGGCTATGGGCAAAACAGAGGGAAAGCAGTAATCCCTAATTCACACAGTTGATATTTTTATGACAGCAATAGAATGATGCAAAAGGAGGCCAAGAAATACAACAGGTTGGTTCAGAAAATTCAGCAACATAAGGATCAAGGGCAGTTTCAGGATTATTAGCTATAATGTGGATTCAACTCACTTAAGTTTATGTGATTTGAGGGATCTGAGATGGGGGACAGTTCTTAGGTAGAGTGCCCTTGAGCTGTACATCTCTTATAATTACACATGAAGCCGAAAGCAACTGAGGACAGACCTGGACTTAAGCACATGTATTTTCCAGCCTAACTGCAGAGTAAGTTACTGACTGCACCAAAACTACTGTACAAAGGAGTCACACTCTGGTAAACAAGGTGTATCTGGTATGGCAGTGGGAGACCAGCCCAACAGCTGCTAAGCATCCCAAACTCCTGGTTACATCAATGAAGACTGAGGATGCTCCTCACCTCACCAGCATAAACCTACTGAAAATAAGAGACAAAGTCTTTGTGAGAGGCAAAAAATCCCAGTGCTGAGCAGTCATTTACTGAGCACTCAGTACTACTACTTAGATGTTCCACTGTGGATCTGGTAATGGTACTGGAGGTAATTATATCACTTGAATCCCTACAGACCTATACTTCAATAAAATTGTAACTCCAGAGTTTCCTGGTTCTGTAGATTTATACTCTTGGTTTGATTCTTACTGTTACCAACTCAGACTCATAAGAAGTTTAAACATCTTTAGATGTCAATAAGCTAAAAAAAAAAAAAAACAACAAAAAAAACCACAAAAAAACCCAGCAACCCCAACAAATCCAAATCAACCAAATAAAAAAAACAAAACCAAAATATGGCAACAAAACACACACCAGACATGGTGTTTTCACTCACCTAGGACAATGGGGAATGACAGAGAAAGAGTAATGTTGTTCAGACTTAGGTAGCAGGAGTTTCTCCTGGATGGAGCATGTCTGATTAGAAATGCTCATCTCCTTGCATCACCTGGTGCTTCTCCCACTCTCACTGTAGACATCTCCTTTCATTTAGGAAATCAACTGCCTTCCCTCCCATTTGCTGCTCCTCTAATGTTTCTCCCTGTCTGGTGGGTTTATAAACTCCAGGCATCCTAATGGACTTTTATAGTAATAGGTGACTTCTTATTAGAACATGGACAAAAACAGTTGCTAATTTAACATCTGCCAATCAACAACAGAACCATTCTTCTTGAAAAACATAGGCAGAAGGAGTTACTCCGTTTAAGGTGATGTTGTGGAGAATATAATAGTCAGTTACCCAAGAGTACAATTTAGAGAGACTTGAAGAGTTGCTTTAATGAGTGTGTTTGTTGCATCTATTGCTGTGCTTATACTGGAGATGTGCTTTCTGCCCCATGGTACCTAACAGCAACAACAACACACAGAGACTGGGCCCAGGGAGTCTTTTTTTTTTATTATTTTCTTGGTTTTGTTTTGAACAAAATAAAGCTGCAACTATTTGCATCATCTAACCTTGAGCCCTAATGGGACTAGCTGAAAGTTTCTATGCAACTCTTGTAATGGAAACAGGTAAGAAATCAAGATAAAATACTAATATGTGGCCAGGAAACTGAGCCCTTTACCTAGCCTGCAAAGCAATCTCCTGCTTCTTCAGTCCACTGCAAGCAACAATGCCCACTGCAAAGAAGCACATAAAAGCAGAGAGAGAGAGAGAGCCTGCAGTCACAGCCAGAGAGGAATCACCTCCTGTGGAACTGGCTCCAGCATTCTGCTTGCTTTCTCATGGGTGCCAAGTATATGGGGATAACACATCCCTTGGTCTGCTTGGGTATGTTCTTTCTAAAGCAGCCCCAAACACAGTTTGCCTTATCTGCAGTGAGAGTAAACCATAGATTCTTGCCATCAGAGCTGATATTCAGCTTACAAAGCCAGGGACAGAGCAGTCTTTCCTGAAAAACAGCCAAGGAGTAGGTGGGCATGAGACATGACCTTTTCTAAATGATGCATTATTTGAACCTATTCCCCGTGTAGCCCAACCACCAGCACCAGCTGGTGTCTGGCCCAGGAGTTGTGCTGAGAACATTTAAAATCATCATCTCCTTATATAATTACAGTGCTGTCTGAGGTACTTTGTATGCTGAGGAAGGGCAGGCACTCAGCTGCTCAGGCCAGAGTTCAATATGCCCAGTTCTATATGCTCTTAAAAATATTGCCCTATGGTTAGGAGGTTTGTGCCATCAGAACCCAATCCTGTTTTGCTCTACTGCAAGGCATTTCCCACACCTCTTGGCTAAATACTCTGTCTTTCACCTCCTTTGCTTCAGGCTCCAGCCAACTTTCATCCCTTTGAAGCCAAACATTTACTGCATAAAAACCTCAACACAAGACAACTAACCTCTCTGAGTGCTTCTGTCGAGGCAACTGCTGCCTTTCAAGCTGATTTCACTGACTAATTAAGCACAGAGACACACCAGACTGTCTACACTGCATGGTGGCTGCAGCATCCATCACTCCAGCAGGATTCACTCTAATGGGCTAAAAGCTACAGCTTGAGAGCCCAGAACAGCTTGTTCACTGGAATGGAAAACCCCATTGTTTACTGTGCTCTAAAATTCCCCAAGTTGTAAGAGAGGAAAAAAAAAAACAAAACACAACAAACCTCCTTTCTCCAGCCTTGAAAACATTAATTATGAATTACCAAGAGAAAAAACCCACCTGCTCCCCTTTTATCATTAACATTTTATGTATTACACCTTTTGGTTTCTTTCCAGCCATTAAAGCTCCCAAGGTCCTTCAGAGGTAGTTAAAAAATATATGGCCACCCTAAGTCCCATTTGCCTACAAAAGCATTTCATCTGTTGCTTCCCCCAGGGATAGTTTGTTTTCCTCCCACACGTGTGCTTGGCTTCCTTTGTGTGTGCACAAGTATTTTGGATCAAGTGGCTTCCCCATGGGTTTGGTAGAACATTCTCCTTCCTCTGAGCAGTTCACACAGAACCTTCATGCAGAAAATGACCACCATAAAATGTGATTTGTATGGTTCCTTACCTTCTGCAATGACTTAGGCCACTGTGAAACCCCTGAGAAGCAAGAAAGTCTAAAAACTATTTATTTACACAAGGTGTAAGGCAACTAGACCCAAAAGAGAGGTCAGGGACAAGGATGCTATGGATTGTAGTGCCCCATATCACCCACGCTCACATCCTCACTCCAACTACATCTGAATTTTAAATAAATTCTCCTCTCACAGGGAGGAAATAAAGTCTCCTAAAGAGCAACACAGGTAACTACTTCTGTTTATTAAGGACAGCAGATTGTAAGATGAAGGTTGCAATTGGTGATGCTTATCCTGATCAAATGAACACATTTGTGATAGAAATGTCAACAGAGCAAAATTTGTTTTGGTGAAAATATTTTCAGACCAAAGAATTTCCATTACTCTATTCAGCATAAAAGGACTAGAAGGCAAATTACTGTAAGTACATTCAAGTTGCAACTCTATTCAAAGAAAAACACCAGTGATGTTTATAGAACATAAAATGGAAGTTTCACTAAATACTGAAATCTGAACTCTGTGCATAATTTCAAATCTTTTGAGACAGGACTAATAGTAGAAAAGTGTATTTTTGATTCATCAAAGCCAAAGGTTTTACAATCTAAAAATAAAGCAACCCTGACAACCTATTTTACATTTATATCCCAAATGACTTCAGCTGGTGATATTGGGTTAAACTTCAACACAGTCAGCCTCTGGTGCTGAAATGTGTCTCTGATAAGCTGAGGAAATCACTAATGAATTTAGAAGTTTAAGATAAGAAATCAGAAACCTTCAGCAAACAATCATGTTTAAATTGGCCTATTTCTAAGAAGATAGTCCAAGAATAGCTATCTGGATTGGGCAGCTTTTCACTGTAGATGGGCTATTAAATAGAAAACAAACAAATCAACCTAGAAAAGCTATACAGAGCTGAAGGTTGTTTTGAACATCTCCTGCCATGAATTACTTTGTAATGAGAATTTCAAATAGAATTTCAATCTATTTAAATTACAAACTCCCCTATACACTATATTTTTTAATGGGACCCTAACACCCAGCTACAGTTCTGCAGCCAAAAAAATGTAAGAAGTGTTGTCACTAGAACAGGCAGTGAAACAGGCACTGCTAGACTGGAGAAGGGGCAGGATGGGGTTTCAGTCTCTTTCAGGTCAACCTTCTTGCCTGTTATTTATCATCCTCTTTACTCCTGTTTCTACCTCACCCTTCTGTGTAGCCCACTGTAATTTTAATGAAAAATTAGAAACAGATACAAAATACCCATTTTCATTTTCTCATCATTTGGCCATGCATAGTTCTGCTGCTTCTTGTCCTGCATCTTTACTCTCTATTCAACTAGCAACCACCTCCTCCAGTCCTTTCTGCACCACCAGCTGCAGCAAGGATAAATTCTTCTTGATTCTGCCTCAAACACACTTGGGTAAGTAACAGAAGGCTGAACCTTGACTTGCCTCCAAGCAAACTTCCAGAGCCACCACCAGACTCTGTGTCAACAACATCCACAACTAGAAAAGGAGACTATATTTAAAGACAGATATAGTTTCTCTGATGAGCAACTATAAAACCACAGTGAAGTGTTGTGTATATTCATGACTGGAGCTTGCCAAGACAAAATATTTAATAAAGTATATTTTCCCAAAAATCCAGAGGTGCCAGCTTTTCCTGAGGATCCCTCCTGCCTCAGGGATGCAAAGCACCAAGCTACTGGATGTACTCACATCCTTCCACCCTCCCAGTCAGGGCTGCTTTTCCAATGCTTCCAGACCAAAAAATGCTGTTTGTTGTTCTGGCTTCTCACACTGGATTTCCACACTTAAAGCAGCTGTGTGCAGCATTGCTGTGCTTTGTCATTTCATCCACATTCCCATCAAGGTACAAGAGTTATTAAGCACAAAGTCAGCAGCCCTGGCTGCAGGCAGTTGTTGTGGTGTGTGAGCTCACAGCACAAGAACACACTGCTGTTTCACAAACATCACCATTGCAATAACCAACACCTAGAGTATTTTACTACACTTTGTACAGCTTCAACAAATAGAAGGTACTGTAACATACACAACAGAAATAAACACCAAATCACCAAAGCAGTCTCCAAATACCTCTTTTACCAACACCACATGTTATAAGGACGTATCTTTGTGGCCTTAGCAGTGTTTTTCCATCTCAGTTAATTATTAGCTGTTAGATAACCAGAAAAAGATAATGCTTGGAAGTCATCTGCATTTGTTTACCAATTCCAGCCTTTGATAAAAATATAGAACTGAACTCAGTAAGATCATTTCACAGTAAACCAAAAATAACATCTCTTCACTGAGTTTATATCATGTAATTAAGTCAAGATAGAGGGGGAATAGCTTCTTTAGATAGATAAAAATGGTTTCTGTAAATAAATAAATTCCTAAAAGACATAAGTAATGTCTATGAAAAGCTGGAACACCCAAGTACAGAAATACTTTGTCTAGCAAAATCACCTCTTCCTCCAGCAATTTTTTTTTTGCTCCTAAAATATTTTTCCAAAGAATAGTATAGGACAATATTTCTGGAGTTCATGTTCCTCAAAAGACTATACACAGTTTATACACAATTTCCAAAGCAGGATATAGCAGAACAGTCACAGAATGGCTCAGGCTGGAAGGGAGCTCAGAGATACCTAATCCAAGCTCCCTGCCATGGGCTGGGACACCTCTCAACTAGACCAGGTTGCTCAAGGCCTCATCCAGCCTGGCCTTAGACAGAGAGGGGCATCCACAACCCCCCCATACCAATCTATTCCAGAGTCTCAGCACCCTCAGACTGAAGAGCTTGTTTCTAAGATCCAATCTAAACTTATTTTCCCTCAGTTTAAAGCCATTTCCCCTCATCCTATTGCTGGCTGAGTCCCTCTCCAGCCTCCCTGTAGCACACCTTCAGGGATTGGGAGGCAGTTATAAGGTCCCTCTCTTCAGAAAATCTGAAATTTCATATATAAAACACTCAACCCTCTTGTGATTAAACCAATGCTCTTGGAAACTTTTGTGATATCTTCACAGGACATAGGATAAAAGGATTACCCAGCTCCATTTTCTTGTAAAAATTTCCTTTCCATAATTTAATAATATAATAATAATTTAATTTTCCCATTAACATTTCTCACCTTGCTGCTTGTTCAGCACCTGTGCCTATCCACTCCCCCTGATACAGAACAACACTGGTCACACCATAACCCAAACAGCAGAATTATACCCCAAAATTCAATCTCAAGGAAAAGTTTACTTACCCAACAGATATGAACCTTCTTCCTCCTCTTCTTCCAAACAGAGACTGAGGTAGGCACTTCCCAAAAAAACAACTATTGGCCTTGAACACTTTCAGCTGTGCTTAATTTGAGGAGCGTGATACAGCTCAGCCAGCTCCAAGAGCAGCCCAGTGCAGAATACCCTGCAATAATCATGTGTTAATGCAGAAGGGCTGAAGCAGCAGGTACTCAGCTGCTCTGTATTGCTATTTATCTAGAGAACATTGAAATCAGGGCTGCAACAGGCTGGAAATGGAATTGTTTGCTTTGCATTTGCCTAGCAAATTATTCCTTTTCCATTAAAAGAGGTCATTTCCATGGCTGTCTGCAATGCTTAATGCAAATGAAGTAAGCACACATGAACCAACAAGCCACTGGTAAAGTGCTCCTCACTAAGAACAGGGCAGTGTTGCTCTAACCCTGAGCATGGGGGTTTATTTGAGCTTGCAGAACTCATACAAGAACACAAGCAAAGGAATCCTGGTGTGTTATTTGGGATAAACACTGGGAGGCAGGAACCAGCACCCCTGCTCACAGCTGTGTCCATAACCACTGGTGTTCTTGGGACACACTGGTCCTGGGCACCTCCCCACTCAGCCATTATGGAAACATCCCATTTTATGACATCTTTTTGTCAGGATCCACACACTGGTTGTCTCCACATCAGATAGAAGAGCCTTCCCAGGCCTAGGCAGGATTTAAAACACATGAGAAGCAGAACATTGCTCTAAGAGGGCTGAGAACTGAACCTAAACTTTACCCTGGACAGCATCATGAGAGTGGAAAATAACTTCTGTCAGAATATGCTTACATACCTACCTAACTCAATTAAAAAAAACCCACCATAATTTTTGGTGTATCCTTTAAATTAACTCTCAGCTGATGTAATAAAGTTGGTCCAAATTTTTAATTTCTAAAGCAGTTTTGGATAATAAATCTTCCTCCTCCAGTCTTATGGAAAAACAATCCATGCTCTAGGGACAAAAGCAATAACAGATTTAAAAGAGGACAGCCTGGTGAAGCATATAAACATAGTTTGGAAATTAGACTTTCTTTAATGCAGACACTGGGTTATTATAACTAATAGGAACGACTAATAGGAAGTAATAAATTTCTTCCCAGCACCAAAATGCATCATTAATATATCATTAATTTGACAAATGTTATTTTTCAAGGAAGTTGCTGAAACCACTGATGCATTTGAGGGGTAGGTGCTGTTTGAAAACAGCAGAAGAACCTTTACTAAAGAAAAATACTAATGGAAAAGTGTTTCCAACAGGCAGACACAATTGATAAAATATCATCAAGAGCTTAAGAACAGATTGTGGTCGAAGAGCCCAGGTACTTTTTGGTCACAGTGTACCCTCAAGATGATGGAGCAGCTCCTATGTTTTGCCAGTTTGCACTCATCCCTATTTCTGTGGAAGTGACAGGAAAACAAGGCCAGACAGTGTGCAGTAATTAACTCAGTTTCTCTATACTTGGCACATGAAGTTGATCAAAAAGAGTGAAAACAATATTATTTCTTTGACACCTGTTTGGATGAGTAGGAAATAACCATGGATGGGGTAGTTTGGCAAACTTGGTCCTGCTGGGCTATGAGCAGTGCTGTAGCTCCTCTCCTTTATGCTCTTTATGTCTGGAGAGTGGGCAATTTTTATTGTCTATATGAAGATTTCCAGGTAAGGGTTGTTATCAGTTTCAATTATTATTTCAGTGGCAATTCTATGAGCTATAGAGAACAAAACTTATTTGCTTGTAGTGTGGATAGCTGCAAGAAAACAGCTAACATAAAGTAGTTCACATTTATTGGTCTCTAAAACATTTCACTATCTCATCAAAAGTACTAGGTTAGAACACGACTTTATATTTACTTGTAAGGCTCCTTTCATCTCAAAGGAATTACATCAGCAAATGCTGACATGCTGCTGCCTCTGGGGTGTTATTCTGTTTCCAGAAAAACTTTGGAAACACTAACAGTGCAAAGTGTGAACTCCAGGGAGAGCAGCAGAAGAGCTGGGTAGGAACAGAGCAAGGGGCTGCCTAACTCAGCACCCTGTCTGCAGCAGAACCAGTGAAAAGAACAAATACAGCAAGTTCATACCTTAAAAATAATTAAAAGAAAAAACACCAAAACACTATAATATATATTTATTTTTTTTTTAATTTTTTTTCCCTCAAGTGTTTTCAGTTCAGTTCATTTCCTCAATCAAATCTCCTCCTGAATCCATATAATTTATTTTTTTTTGCATCATCCACAGCTTGCTTTGGCAAGTAGCTACACATCTGTCGCCTGTTGTGCACAAAACTACTTCCCTTTCCTTGTTTTGATTGTGTCTCCCATGAGCTTCCTTTGCTGACTCCTAGTTCTTGTAACAGAAAAGAAATTGAGGCTTCAGGACACATAAAAAAGGAAGGAAAGATAAAATCTCATCATCATATTTAGGTTTCTTTTTTTTTTTTACCAAGTAAGAGGGGGAAACAGACGTTGGCAAGACCCCAAATCCTTCGAGAGCAAGTGTTTGTATATAAATACTATGCTTGCTTAAAATACCAGGAGAAAAGAATGAGGGGGGGGAATTTGAGCTGAAGTTTGGTCAAAATTTATAAAAAAAGAAATAAAAACTTGGTGTTTCTGCAGTTTCTGTTTGAAAGCTTAAGGCAAATCAGAATGAAATGCCAAGGGAATGAAGACTGTTCTTCCATGGACTTCAGCTCAACTGAACAAGCCAAACCATTCACTTTTTCACTGTTTCTTTTCAAAAATCCAGAAAGGAAAGAAAAATTTGACCTAGAATCAATTGGAAACAATTCTCCATGTCAGAAATCCCAAATGATTTGCTAATAACTCATTTTAACGAAGAATTGAGAACATTCAGTTAAAATTCCCAAGCATGTTGTTTCAAGCACCATGATTTGTTTTGACTTGCATTCTATATTCCATACGAACCAAAACAAGCTGTTTTGACAGTATTCTGTCAAGATCATTAGTGGTAATTAATATATTCCCACAAAATGTTTCCTTTTCAGCAGGAAACTAGACTGTCAGGATTGTTGATGGCTCTGAGAAGCACTGCAACAGAAAGCTGTTCTGTCTCAGAGGTCTCAGGTGACTTTACTTGTTTATACAAAATATGCTTCATCTGTCAGTATTGACACATGTAATTTGTTACTGCAGTTAGCTGGGGGAAAATTTTTTAATATCCACACCAACCTGTAAAATTCAACAGAAATTCTGAAGAAATTTCAGATTAATTTTTGTAGCTACCTCTGCCACCCTCATATATGCAGACTTCACATCTTTCCAAGGGGAACCACAGAGCAGCAATGGTCTTTGCCCTATTAGAAAGGAAAGTTAAAACCATTTTGATCATATTTTGTTCCCAAAGACTACCCATTTCTAAATTGTTATTCTTCTCTTTTCAGGCTCATGCTGTAGTAACTGTCTGGCCACACAGATTTGCAACACAAATGTAGAAGACATTTGGCAGCTCTCAAATAGAGACAGGTATTTCATACTTGCTGTGACAAAATATAATACTTAATAATAAGTTAATAGTATTAATAAAAGTTAATACTTAATAATAAGTTCCCCCTCAGTAGCCAGCTCATCTTCTTTAAAAGAGGCACATCCTTTATGTCCAGCCATGCTCAGAAGGGAGCAGCTGAGTGCCTGGAGATGGGCTATCCATAGAGTTCCTCCAGGGAAGAAGCTGGAGATATATATAGATATAGATATCGATATAGATATAGATATAGATATCGATATAGATATAGATATAGATATATATTTACTGGATATAATCTCTTTGGCTCTCACTCTATCATCCCCTAAATTTCCCACTCCAGACCACCTACAGTCCCCACAGTTGCATCCTCAAAAGGTAAAGCACAGGTCTAGACAAAGGCACTCTCACCACAGCCATAAATTGAGGAGAAGAAATGTTTACTGATGTTATTACTTTGTCAGTTCAGCACACTGGGATACAGCTCAAAGCCAAGCAGAACTATGAGAGATCAATATATACAGACACACTCCCTGTACATTTTCCAGCTTCAGTACTCTTAGTTCTTGTTTTTACCTAAATATGTGTGAGATGAGGCTCTCACCTTGGCTGATTTCATGTAATGCTGAATGAGCAACTGTGGTAGAATCAGATAGTCTATTTGAAACTATTTTGAAGGTGTGTGTAATAAAGAGGAACAAGGAAATCTACTTTTTCCCTCTACCATCTTTCCTGACACTGGGACAGCAGCAGGATGGGGACTGGAACCTGCCATAAAGCAGTGTACACAACCAGGCTCTGCCTGCATCCCTGCTGAAAAGCCAGGAACTACATCTGCTTTGTTTTCCCTTTGAGAAACATGCTGGCAATCCTCAAGAGCAGGTGGCAGCTCCACCATCACTCAGGCACAGGCTCCTCTCTGTGAGGTTTCCAAGCACTGTCCATGCTGGACCTTAGAAAAATGTTGCTCTGTCCAGCACTGAAGTTTTAACAGCAGGGGTGGAGTCTGAGACTGTTCATCATTTAGCCAAATGCCAGAGAGGCAGGAGAGGGCACTTGGTGCTCCCACTGCCCTTGCTGTACCCTCCCGTGGGGATCTGGAGGTCATGCCCAGGAATTAGATCACCCCTGCACTGTGGAGGAGATCGAGCTCTCCACTGCAGCACATCAGCTGGCATTTCTTGTTCACACCATATTCCCTCTCATGTCCTCAGACTGCATCTTTACAGCACATGCAAGGTTCAGAAAAGCCTTCAGTGTGATGAGACCACCCTTGCAGTTTTAAGGCTCTGGTCTTAACTCATCATTTTCCAGTTACAGCTGAAGGTAGTTGCCTAGACAACAAGTGTGATTCATCAGCAGTGAATTGTCAGGGCAACAGGCCATACCTGGGCTGCTGAACAGCACTGGTGTGCAGCAGCAGCATCTGGCAGACATAGAAAAGCCACCTCCAAAAAAAAAGGGCAAGTTAAAAAGCTAAAACCTTCCACTGGGCTATCAGTTTGCTAAGCCAAAGTCAGATACTTTGCACTGCCTCACATCAAAAAACTGAGCACAGTAACATCCAAATATTTTTTTTTAACAAAAGAAATAATCCCATGTCATGATAATACATATTCACATAACATGACTATGTACAGTCCCTTTATTTCTGCTGTCCCCATCTTTTGGGATGTAACATGGGAGGAATTTCACAGCATTGTTTCAGGGAGAATTTGCTCTCCATTTCTTGCTGGCACCTGTATTGATTTCTAGTTTTTAAGTATTTCTTCCACTGTGTTTTCTTTTAGAATATTTGCACTTGAAGAAAAGGAATTCATGCCTAAAATGTGTTCAAGTTGGGGTAAATCACAGTAAAATGTATCAGCTATTATTTAAACTACTTTATAGGCTCTTGAAAATATTAGAACTTTTTCCTCCAAATTTAGTCTCAGGAGGTATCAATTATTCATTTTCCAAATGTATTTCAAATAGTACAATCATAATTAAAATACCACTTACTCTATTTGGCCAAGTCTCTCAGACAATAAAGAAATCACATAGCACAAATTTGACCCCTGGCAGAGCTCTAAAGAGCATCTTTGGGTCCCTCACCTGTGCTCTGCTAAATGTTCTCATATCTCATCTCCCTGAGAAGTTAAGGAAGTAGAAAATTATAGCTGAGAATTTGTTTTTTTTCTCTCCCCAAACGAACATACATCAGAAAAGCTTTTGCACCTCCAAGATTTTTTTTTTTCTAAATTTTAGTATCAAGACTGATCAACTAAGCTCACTCACACTATGAGAAGGTTATCATTTGAAAAACATACCTGGATTAGTTTAACAGACTGATAAACTGCAGCTTAATCAGAACAAGAGTGGAAATTTGTTATGTAAAAAGGGGCCAACACTTGCAAACTTGTTGACTCAATGTCAACAGTAAATTCAAGTGACCTGGGTTTAAACTCATCTGAAAAATCAAGTGAGAGAAAATAAGTAATTACCTCACCTGAGAGATATGTTGCTTAATGAGTGACAGTAAAGTAACAAGCATCTAATTGGTCACAGCAGTCAAATGAGGCATTATCAAGTGTTATACTTTATAAAATCTGCACCCTGTGAGAGCCTTGTAAAGAAAACCTGCTGGATCATAAATACATTGTTGGTTCAACTATTTAATGTGGCTTCTTTTGTACCATCACCACTAAGGGCAACAAACAGCCCAGGCTGAAGGAGGCAACCCAGTGTCCACCATCCTCCCTCTGCCTTGTTCTCAGAGCAAAAGTTGGCTGGAAAGGACTGAATAGGGTTACTAAAAACGTGGCTGTTTTAGCAAGAGAGATGAACAGGCTCAGAATGAGGTAAATTGCACACGCTTCTGCACTATTCTCAATTTCACTGTGGTAGTCTCAATTACAGGTGACAGTTTCTATTAACAGAAAAAAAAAAGAACAGAGCGAGGAGGAAAAAAAAAAACTTTCTGGATCTGGTAAGTCTCAGGAAGAAATCCCAGTTCCCTGTTAGTCACCTTTTCACTCTTGCTTGGGAAGGCTTGACCTGAAGGGAGGGGGGAAATCCTGCTATATCTGTATTTTTCAGATATTTTATTCTCAGAGAAAAGCAATTTATCTAGAGGCCTCTGAGAAGCAGGAGCAGAGCACCACTGTGCTTTGGCGTGACTGCGTGAGGATGACATCGTTGGACAAAAAAAGCCTTTTTTTTCCCCCCTCCTACAAGAGCCTCAGGGAATTCAGCTTCCTCTCAGTACCACCTATCATCTCCATAAAGCTATTTTTTGCCACAGGCACTCGGTGCAGTGTGACTGAGCACTCTGGAGTAACACTTCTTGGTTACACTTCTTGGCAACCAAACAGGCACTCAGGGGCTTGCATAAAGCAAGCCCCAAATGGGGGGGGGAAAGTGCAGGAAAACTGCCCAGGACTGTTTTCTCAACAGCTGAAGAGTAAAGGACAGACTATTTGCTATTTCCTAACTTTCCAGTTTCATCTGGACCCCCTGTCCTCCAGCCTCTGGGGTGCTGAAGACACAGACTGTATTTTTCATGATGCAGATTCAAGGGAATGAGATTTAATTACCAGAGTAGGGGATCTTTCTATGAGCATCTTGGGTCAGCAATAGGAATATAGGTGTATTTGTTCAGTAGAGCTTTGAAATATATTTAATCTGAAAAATGTGAAGCAGACATGCCTTGCAACACCTAGCAAGGCAGGAGAATGTGGTATATACTGGCAGGTAGAGGGGAGAAAAGAGGATGCACATGTAGGATTTGAGGCAGGGGAGTTCTGTTACTTCTATGCTTTGGTAACAGGTTTTCTGAGAGTGGGGTAAAGGAGAGGGAGGCAAATGCCATCAGCACCTTGCCCACTCCATTTCCTAAACAAGGAACTGGTCTTTGCTTTGGATTCACATTGGAAGGAGCACTCAGGGTGCAGTCAGCACTCCCATCCAGGCTGCACAGCACAAGGACAGTGCTTGAGAGCAGAGAGCACTTTGCAGCTCTGCACACATGGAGGACAAGAGGAAATTTGGAACGAGCTGAGCCTGATCCAGCTTCTGGAGACAGGTTTTTGGAGACAGCTTTGCTGGCAGCATCTACACTGCTGCTTTCCATCACATAGCAGTCACTACTGGATGGTGCCTAATTCAGATTGCATGGTTAAAATAAACCAGGACAACAAAAAAGAGGAGGTAAACTCATCTGCACACCTTACAAATGACAATTCTTCAGGCTGAGACTTAAATCTTTCTGCACTGAGGGAGACCATGTGCCCTAGGAACAGGAGAGTGTATTATTGCAAAGAAGGGTCCCAGGATGCACAGTGTTCTCCCCTTTCTGCAACAGCCTCTCCTAGGACAACAGGACATGTCATGTAAGAAGGCAGCAAAGAGTGAGGCCAAGACCTCAGAGGCATTGTCACCAAAAGCAGGCCTTCCTGGGAGAAGGAAACCATCAGCACCATCACATGCCATCAGCATCATGTCCTCAGTTACTAATAAATCAGATTGTTTGAGATTAAACTTGAAAAATAAAGCATGCTAGTCTGCTGGGTATTTTGGATACTCCCTTCCATTCACCTTGCCATGCAGGAATTATTCTGTTTTAACATGAGACACTGACAGCTCTAGCCTTTTGAACTGGGGCTTAGTTCTAAATCAAATTAATTAAATTTGATATTTTCAAGAAATTAATCTTTCTTGATGTGTATATAAATATATATAAAGTAAATCTTAGTACAGATAAGCCTGTCTGCAATCTTACCACTGCAGATACAAGGCTTTGAGGACTGCAAAGCTGTGCTCACTACACAACCACCACCAGGTCATACTGTTTCAGAACATGATTAATATCTCAAAATAACAGTTTGTATTGCTCTGGCCAACTGTCAGATAATATGTTAATAAGACAGCACAGATTTAATCCAGAAAGCAATTGACTCCTCTGTGAGACAGCTTAGGCAAGAGCTGAACCAAGTGATCAGCCATGAAGATCCACCCTCACTCTCTCTAGCCTTGTCCTCTGTGAAGGTGCAACAAAAATAACACTCATCTTTTTTATGATGTTTCATCACCAGGGATGTAAAAATGGAAGGACAAAGCTGTAAAATAACAGAAAAAAAAAATACAAAGAGGAGGACTTGGAAGAGATGGAAGAAAACAAACCACCTTCCTAATCTTCAGGTAATTTTAAAAGGGTATTTCCTGCACCAACACCTTTCTGGACTGAGGGATAACTGTGGTTTTGGCTAGAAAAAGAAGCTCATCTAGCAGCCCTAAAAGTCTCCTACAATACTCAGAGGATTGAAGGAAAGGTAAAGTTCACAGTTACAGGACAGGCAGGATGGCAGAGACAGCACAGAGCATGCCAGCAGCTCTCAGGGAGCATCACAGGGTGAAATATTTA
Organism: Ceyx melanurus; assembly: GCA_024611195.1. Classification (NCBI taxonomy): domain Eukaryota; kingdom Metazoa; phylum Chordata; class Aves; order Coraciiformes; family Alcedinidae; genus Ceyx; species Ceyx melanurus. Next base: position 47,427 of record JANHGL010022083.1, read on the forward strand.
ATTCTAGAGACTTCTCAGCTGTTAGTCTAACAAGCATTTCAGAACAGCCTCACAACATCACAGTCAATGGGAGCTGAGCACCTATATGAAGAATTAATTCCCTAGAGGTGGGATTTCATTTGTCTCAACCAAAAGAAAAAGTAGCCTATGCACAGAAAAATGTGACAGTGCATGAGTTATAAAAGTGCAAAAGTTATAGCTGATAGACCTCCTGTAACTTATGCATAGAGAAAATTGTTCATACATGTGGATAGAATCCAAAACATCAGAAAACTTTTTGCATAATTTCTGCACCATATTAATAGACTTAATCTTAGATACTTCAAAAAAAACCCAACCTCATTAAAGGGCTTCTAGTATTGTTCTCTGCTAAATAATGTTTTATCACTCCCTCTCTTCTTGTCTATTATTATCAATCAGTCACCTACTCTGACTTTCCAACTACCTACACAAAAGTGGTGAAGAGAAACTTAGTAAAAAAAATGATCCTTCATTTTCCCCCCACTGACAATGCACGATTTAATGTACCATGCACAGAATGGTTCAGCTGCACCATGACCAAGGTGACATGAAAAAGGTAAAGTCAGACATCACAGCTGTAGAAAAAGCAGCAATCCTGTGTTTAAGAAGCCAGATGCACTCAGAACCTGACACCACTACTTGAGACACAAGCACTGCTATGCTGCTCAGTGCAGAGGAATAATAAACACACACAAGTGGCTGCTCCTTGTGACAGAGCCTGCACCAAACCATCAGCCAGGAAGGAAACTGCTGGGATGCAAACTAATATTCTTTGCAATGTTGTTCTCTGCAAGAATCTTCATTTCAACTGAAAAGGGACTTGGGCACGTATTTCAAATCATGCAGACAATGCCATATTTTAATAGGGAAAAAGTGAAAGCAAAGATAATTTTTTAGCAGAAATAGAATTGTCAACACTAAAAACATCCAGCTGAGTCATAGATAAATGCACAGCTTCCTCTAACAAACAGGTTTATCACAGCAGGAACAGCACCAGCATCACCCTGCACCCCTGATCCAGGGCTGTTCCCATCCAGCTCCCCCAGGATGGGCAGGAATGCTCCACACAGGCCAGCAGAGACAACCTGAGCACCCACACTTGTTAATCAATGAGAATTTACCTAAGGAGCTGCATTTTTGTGTACTGAGATGAGAACAAATACAACTGTATCCCATTACATACAGCATCCTTACATTTGGTCTTAATTCAGCATCTCATTGGATTACATTGGATAATCCACAGTACACTCAAGACAACAGAAAAGCCTCACTGCAATGGACAAGAAAAACAAATGCTTCTGCTTTTGCAGACATTTTACCCTCATTCCATTTTAAACCAACCCATTAGTCCACACAGATTTCCCAGTGAATGAATCATATGTGCATAGCATATAGTAAAGACACAAAACAGTGAACAAAGCAAAGCCTGGTCACCACATTTGAGCTTCAGTTGCCCATGAAGACACACATTAACTTTCAGCTCTGATTAATGGCCAGCTCTTGGATTTTTTTACTCCAAAGCTCCTTTTCTTGCTATATATACACATATATTGCAGGCATGACTAAACTGCCTTGGATCTCAGCTCACCTGTTGCTTCAGGAATGATTTTACATTTGCTAAATGGAAATAGCTCAGAATCTAATATGAACATCTTTGACTGTAGTATTCAACATCCCATGCTCCTCCAGCTAATCCTCTTACTGTGATTAGCAGAAGAACAGAAGGGTTGTAAGGAGGGACTTAAATGGGCTTTGGCCTCAACCTGGGTTCACAGCCCAGACCAGCTCCTGGGCTTCTTGAGTGAGTGGCCCAATCTGAATTTCAAAATCCCCTCTAATTAAACACAGTCAAGGATTACTAGGAAGGAGAGAAGAAACACAAAGTGTGCCAGAGAGAAAAGGGAGTTGATATGGTGCAGCATCCAGGGCAAAATCACAGCTTTCAAGAGAAGGAGGCACTCATTTATCAGCATCTGGGTTCCAAGAGGTGACACATCTGTTGGCCTCTGGATTTAAAGCCTGTTTGAAGCACAGTATGTCTTGTAAGGAAAGTTACTGTGAATACCTTAAAATCTTCTGTTCATAGAATGTTGAAGACCAGTTCCAATCTCATTGCTTCCCAGTTCCTTCGTGTCAAATACCTATTTTACACTCATCACTAATAAACAAGACTAGAAGGCTTTGCTGTCAGAAATCTGCACTGCACGAGTTAGCTCTTCTGTTTCAGAACTCATCCACTGACCACACACATCATTCCTGGTGGCCAACAGTGATAAGCAACAGCTCCATTTCCCTGCTGGCCTCTCTCCATTTCCTCCTTCAAATTTCTCTGCACGTTCTACCAAAAAAGTCTGATCAGTTCTGACTCCACAGAGCTCCCCCAGCTCTTCAGCAGCACCTTTAAGCAGCCAGGCAAATTCCCTGTGTTTTGGTAGCATTTTAGCTCACAGCTCTGCAAAATGTCCTGCAAGAACACCCATAGAAAACCCCCAGGAAGGAATTGGCTTTGATAATTCAGGATACATCAGATGTTTGAACAGGATTTTCAAGTAGGATTTGCAAGCTGGGAGAGTTTAACTTCAGGAAATGTGATTTAAAGGATTGCCAGCAAACTTTGCCAAGACAGGAGTGAATCTAGATAAGTTTGCACAGTGAACGAAGAGCAGATCAGTTACCATCAATCTCAGTGTCATCAGTAGGGGCTATAAGGAACTACTCCATCCTTCAAAACATAACTGTGTTCACACAGAAAGCTGCTGGTGCTTCATGAAATGGTGAGATTGCAAAATAAACTGGACTTTCCAACACAGAAGAGCACTATTAATGGAATAACAGCATCTAAGTACGACTGGAAGCTTTTTTTGCCACACATTTTGCCCCTCTAAGGACTCTCAAATAGGTGCAGGAGTTTGAGCAGCAAGGAATTGGATGTTTGACACAGTGCATCAGTTTGTCAAAGCAACGTGACCATAACATAGCACCAGTAGAGTAAAAGGAATCAAACACACTTCACAGCAAGCTTATAAAAACAAAAAATTTTTTTCCAAGCAAAGGAACATACCTGGCTAATCACCCATGCAGTAGACTCCTAGGAACAAACTACAATTGAAAAAATACTTTTGACATTGATTTTGAGCTGATTTGTTGTCATTTCACACTTGAAAGACCTGCTCTCCTCTGGGAGCATCTTTGTTTTCATAACAACTGTTGAAGCCTTGCCCTGTTGTTGACCTCAGCATTCAAGCAGATCAGCTACATCCAAGTGTTGACTAACATCCCTCTTTCCTGCAAACAGATACTGGCAGAACTCAGTCTGGCCAGCTTAAAGGTTTATGAAACACTAATTTTTCCACAGACACAAACACAACAGATATAAATCAATAGTATTTCCTGACTTTGGAATACTTGGTGTTCTGGGGCACTTGGTGTTAGCCAGGGCACCAGGGACCCTTTTCCATGTGAGCAGGCTCCACTGGTTGGGATGTCCCTGAGATGGGCTGTTGGAATCCTGCACTTGCTGCTAGCCAGGAGCACAGAGCCAAAGGCAATATGCTTCCAGGGTGCTGGGGAGGTAAACCAGCTGCCAACTCTGTTCCAACCTCTAGAAAGAGATGGTCATGGATAGAGTGAAACAAAGAAGTGCTGGTTAACCTGATGAACGTGACTGTGTGGGCTGTGGTTCTAGCCCAGTGGTGTGGCTTTGGAAGTGGTCTGACTGACCCTACCTACATGAGTATGGCAAAAAAAATATATATATCAGCCTTTGCAAAGAACAGAATTAACTGAATATTATTTTTTCCTCTTCTTGCAGAAACACTCCATAAAATAAATGATGAACAAGCTTCTCCAGACCCCATCAACCTGCCACAGCCACATACACTGCTGCTTATAGCCAGAGCACCCACCACAGCCTGAAAATGAGAGAACAAATTGACAGACAAAGGTGACATCTTCCAAGCTGACTTAAGTCTCTGAAGTGATTGTCTTTTTCCTACTGTAAATCCTTAATATGTCACCTACTATAGATAAAGGTCAGATCAGCTGAGATATTGGTTCCCTGTAAAAACTTGCCCCTCTCTCACTGCTGGCTGGGATATTTACTGCTCCAAACACCATGATTACATCTGCATCATGAGCCAAGCAGGTTTAAAATGTTTTCTCAGGCTTTACCATTTGTTTCTCCAAGTGGGAGCTGAAGTTCCCTCTCCCACACCTCCTTGCCAGGCTGTCACAAACCACCACGCAGTCTCTGGAGAATTTAGATGCCCCGAGGATGTGCTGCCAACCACCACAGAATGTTCACCCTGAGCACAGAAGGATGCACAGGAACCCACCTGCAGATATTCCCAGTGTCTTGATTCAAGGAACAAAACATTGTTCCCACACTAGGTTCTCCTCTGTAATTGATCTTAGGATTTTTGATCATGAAAGAAAAATAAAGTAAGTTTTCCAGCAAACTCAATGTACAATGTGGATATATCAATGAAGTTTGTCTAATACATGGTTTTATTCTGCCTCCACTTGCAGCTTGGTTGATTTGACCACTGCTTTTTGAGAGAAGGTAAAAGAAATCAGTGTTTCTGTAAGAACTCCCTCTTGGATGAAGTTTGGAAGACAGCCCCAACCTGCTCACTGACAACAGCATGTCCCAGAAAAGATGAAGGTGGAGGAGTTTCAAAACATTCAAAAATGAGATCTAAGAGTGAAACTCTCCAACATCATGACCCAAATACACACTCAAGAGATTTTCAGCACGGGATAAAAAAAGGGCAAAACAGAAATAGCAGCTTCAAAACAAAGCCATAAACAGTGCTGATATCCAGAATAGAACAACACAGATCAATAGAAAAAGTTTTCCATTTTCTCCAACAGCTGAAACATCCTGTCAGTAAATTCCCCAAAACAGACTTCCAAATAAAAAGGAATAAAACCCACATTAGTCACAATGGGGTAATTTGTGAGTCTTATATGGCTGCACAGCTGGCATTTTGTTGTGGTTTCTCAGAGTGGGTTTGGATTTTTTTTTTTTAAAGCAACACTTGCATCATTGTTGCTGCTCAGGTACAATTTGCCCATTCCTCCTGCTGCAAAACTTCCTGCTGCTCCTGCAGAAAATCCTTCTGGACTAGCCACTCAGTTGTGATCCTCCTCATATGAGCTACACACTGTCCACTGATGCCTCAAAACCTTGGAAATCAGTCTGGCCCTGCCTTGCACAGACTGTCCAGACTCCCTCTGCAGAGTCCTAGTCTGCAGTATTCCCATGTCTCTGATGCCACTGGTCTCCTGGATCCATGGGCTGACTGAATTATCTACACTTGCCTGAATTGTGCCTTCCCAGAGCTGAGATTCAGCTCTGTCCATGGTATCAGGGCTCACACAAGCCTTCAGCAGCACTATTTTGAACTTCAGTGGTCAAGTTTGCTGGTTTTGAGAGTAAATTTTCTGTCTATCTGGTCTCTATGTGCTGGAAGTGCTGTGAAGATGTGGCACATCTCAGCAGCACAGCTTTTCAGTCTTAACCCTATTCTCCCTTTTGAACCACATTAAGGACTCTTCTCTAGGACTTTTCCATTTCCTCCAGGGGATGTTGGGAAGCACTATGCAAAACCTCCACTTGCCACCACCACTTGTTTCCAGAGAGTGCCAGACAAGGAGGCTTCTGAACACCCCATCTCGTGCTGCTCATTTCCCTCCTGATGCTGGTTATTTGCAGAAACTGCTCAGCTGCAAGTTGCTTGGAAGGAAATCAACTTCACACAGTGTTCAACTCCTCCCTGATTAGTGCTGGGTACCACCAGCATGCCATGGCACAGAGCAGAGCCCCTTGAAAATACAGTTCCTTGCACACACACCATGAGCTCCTATGGGAGAGTGGTGGCTCTTATGGCATCATGAGCAACATGTGAAGTCAGTGGAACACTTAAGACCTCAGGAAAACACTCTGCTGGTCCCTGGGCAGCATCCCCAAGAGTGAAGCACTGCATGGCCCCCAGAGCAAGCTGGGGGAGCAGCCAGACTGCTGATGGCAAAACCTTTACTGCACTGAAAACAGAGACCATATACATGTAGCACACAGGCTCTGCTTCACAGGGCTTGGCTTTGTGAAGAAAGAACTTAAAATCTGGAAATTGATCACCAAAAAGCCAGCCTGGGCACTAAAATATGGCATTTCTACCCCTGGATACAGAAGAAAATCCAAGCAGGGCAGGCACACAAGGGCAGCACATCTCCTGGGTGCAAGGTATCCCAAAGTAATCACCAACTTCTCTGGCACCATAAGGAAGGATGGAAACCCAGAAAAGCACCCCAAGCCATGGGTAGGGTTAAATCAAACGGTGCTAGCACTGGAAGAAAAGCATCCAAGGGGAGTGCTTGGGAAATTTCTGGATGGTTTAGTGTAAGGTTAGGAGATGGAAACTGCTGCAAACGGGCTGCACGGGACAGACCTGAGTGCTCCCTCCAACACTACTCAGTGCTGCTGTTTGTGAGGATGTTGCCTCAGATAGAAAACCTCCTTTGTGGGGAGAATCTACTCATTAAAACACATCTCCTTGTACAACTCTGAAACATACATCTTTTTTTTTTTTTTTTTAATTAAAAAAACAAGTGCCAGTCTCCAGCTGCAGGTATAACCCCTGCAGCCCCACAGGCTGGGGAGTGTGGGTGACACTGGATAGGTGTTTGAGCACTGGAAGCCACTTCCAAAGGTTCTTTCTTCATCATGTTTTAGTGGCTGGGGGTAGAGATTTGGGGAGCTGCTCGCACTGCAGAGCATCTGGCTCCATCTCAGGTGTAACTTTTAGTGCTTTTTATCTGTGTAAAATAAAACAAAATAATAACACCCTACCTCCAGACAAACTAACTAACAAAAAACACAACCAACCAAAACACCTGTGAAGTTTGTACCTATTTTTATCTGTGCTTGAAGAACCTGTCAGCCACAGCTGTGAATCACAGAAAAGCAAAACTAATACTACCACAGCTTTCCAATGCCTGGAAGAGGAAAAAACATACCAAATGTGAACACACTGTGAATATTTCACCTGTCTCAGCCAGACAACTAACTCAGATCCCTCAGCTCTGTTGTACCTGGGGCTGTAAGCAGTATTCCTCACAGCTTTTGCTTGAAAAATATCACTCTTCAGCCACATTCTGTCTCCCTGGCTCCTTCCTTACCCAAGCTGGAGTTTATATTTGCAGCAAACGCTTAGGTGCCAGCTTCGAAGAGCTGAGCTCACCTTCCTAGGTGACTGCTCAGGCAATCAGTGCATCTCACTTGCCCTGCTCCCAGAAGAGAACCTGGGAAACCTCGGGGCTGGGAGAGCCCCCAGTCCTGCCCCAGCAGCCTGGAGCTGCCACCCCAGCTTCCAGACACCCTCCTGCTAAACCACAGCGGGAGCTGCTGCTTGAGTCACCCGGAAACACCGCGGTGCCCCCAGTGTCTCTGAGCGGCTGGAAAGGTTTTGCTTTTCCCGGAGAGACCCCCCCGGGTCACACAAACAGCTTGACAGCACCGGGAAGGAAAAAAAAAACAAAAAAACACCGAAGCAAGAGAAGCGATACCTGTTGTAACTCCATCTACTGTAAGACATGGTCCTGTTGCTGCCGACACCATCCATCTCCGGCTCGGCTACGGCGCTTCCAGCATCGTTCGCCTCCCGCGGTCCCCGGTTGCCGGGCTGGGAACCCGAGCGGCCGGCGAGCCCTCCGGCCTTGCAGAGCGGGGCCAAAACTCCCCTCCGGGCGGCAGCTTCGCATCGAGCCGCGGAGGCTCGGAACGAACCACTGCCCACGCCGCGGAGGGAGGAGGGAGGGAGGGAGGCGGGGGGAGGCCGGCGGGGTCCCTGGCCAGGCGAGCGG
>JANHGL010022084.1:26720-38618 GCA_024611195.1 Ceyx melanurus
CTGTAAACGTAGGCCATTTAAAGTCTTTTTTTTTTTTTAATGGCCAAGTGGACTTTTTTTTAAAAAAATGAAGTTATTGATATTATTTGCTTTATTCCGTTCCATAATACCTAAAGACTTTTTACTTTCTGTTTACAAATATTTGTATTATTTTTTAAAAGCATGTTTATTATAAATTATATTTATATTATACTACAGATTAATTAATATTTTTTTGTGTGTGTATCATCTTTTTTTAGCCACAGTGTTAAAACTTGTGTTGAAATGAGGATATGAAGTCAAATGTTCACTGAAAGGGAAATATAGTAGCTGAAATCATTACACATTGCCTATTATCAGCATTTGTTCTGGCAGTTGTGGATTAATGAAAGGTTGAACTGAAAGTGTTTTGGTATGCAAATTAAGCTAATTTTCTTGAAAACAAAGATAGACCTACTCAAAGTGTTAGGGTAGTCTCTTAGTGCTTTGTGTTATTGCAATAACTTTTTTTTTTTATGAGCAGAATGTTTATTGAATTTGGGAATTGTACTACTGGCAGAACAGGGGTTATTTTTGACAAACTGTATTAGGAATTCAACTTAAAAGATCAGTAACAATACAGGATAACATGTGAGGCTGACTGTTAACAATGAAAAGCAAAGTGGTAGGACATGGTGGTCTAGTGGTTAGGGTTCAGAGCTCTCACTGTCACAGTATGGGTTCAATTCCCAGTCAGGGAAGAATTCTTTGTGACCTGCTCTGGTAGGGGGGTTGGACTATAGGATCCTCTAACATTCCGTGAATTTAAACTTGTCCCCTGGTTGTTTTGTTTGCACGAGAATTGTAGGTTAGTTGGTAAAAGCACTGTGCCATTTTTTGCAAGTGCTGTGTTCACATTGCACCTTCCAATACTCCAGCAAGGAGTATTCATACATACATATATAGTTAAATTTGTATATTTGCATTAAAAATACTACCACTCCATGAGTCCTGCAGAACTTCTTGATGTTGAGTTTTGTTCCTCTGACTTGTGTTTCTCCATGTGATGCTGTTGCTGTGCCCAGTAGGAAGGCAGTCTGTGGAGTCACCCGGGCCAGTGTAGTGCCCAGTGTTCCCAAGCAGTCTCTGGGCATCACCCACCATGCTTGGGCCTTGAGTGCTCGGGCACACCTAGGGAGGCCACGTAGCCAAGACAGCATGTAATTTTAGGGAAGAGCTTTTATGAAGGATGATGCTTGAGACGGAGAGGCATCTGGGGTTTTAAGAGGTTAGGGTAGGCTGCAGGGATCGGCGGGTGTAGCTGGCAGTCAACAGAGTAGCACAAACCCCTCCTGTGAGCAAGAAAAGTGCAGGATTTCTGATGATGTGCCATCAGCTGAACCTTTCTACTCTTGTGGTCTTGAGCAAATGCCAGCCTTGATTTTAAATTGTAGCTCTGTCATTTAGTGTGAACGAACAATCACTGAACCAACAGAGCCTGGCTGGCTGCAATCCGCTGGGACAGAGGGACCTCTGAAATGCAATTTCTTCACTGGCTGAGCTTCCCCGCTACTTGTGTTAAAACCTCTGAATTTGGGTTCTTCTTCCAAAACAGATGTGGTTTTGCTGCTGCTAGGCAAGCAGTTTCTTGAAATTCCTGTTGCTTTTTATCATATACATTGATTATGTATCAATCAGTAGTTCTGGCTTCATCATTTGTGAAGTACTGTTAACGTATTATAAATATTTTTTTCTTACAGCCACCTATTTGGAAAGATGTTTCTTCATTTGAACTCCTTTTTTGGCTTCCCTGTCATACTCCTGTACAATTGGATGGGGACAAGTTTATCTTTGAATCTGGAAGATCCTAATGTGTGTAGCCATTGGGAAAGGTAATATTTTCTTCTGGAAAAAACATGAAATGTATTATTATTATTGTAACAATTTTACTTGACAAATTTTAAACAATTCAGAGCTTCTTGTTGAGTAATGAATAGGTAAAAAAAAATATTTGCATTACTGCATGGACAAGGTAAGTTCAAGGGTAAGCAAAAGACTATTTTACCCTGGGCTGCAATGTGGCTAGGTCAGAAAAAAAGAGAGACTACAGTGGCACCAGCACTGTCACACAACCATCTGGGTACAAGAAGTGAATAAAAATAACTTTTTTTCAATTTAAGTGAAGATGTACATATGCAAAATATAATTAACAATATTGGAGTTTTGCCCAATTTGATTATGCTGATTATTTCCTATTAGTATTCACAGAATCTGAATTAAGATTTGTTGTTGGATTTTTTTTTAATGAGGTTCAGAAATAAATGAATCAATTCAGTTGATCTGTTTGTTCACCCAGTTTAAAGTTAATTGCAAGGAGAACACCATAGTGGGTAGGAGAGGTTGAGCCACAAGCATTTGCAGCACTTCTTTTCTTGTGCAAAAGTTACAGTATAGAAACCAAGCCTTATGGTCTCATTATTATTATTACTACACCTGTGACTGATCAGCTAAGTCTTTGAGACAGACTAACTATTTGCTTGAGGGCATCAGTACTTTCTGCATTTAAGGTAGACAGTATTTTATGTTTAGTCCCTGGGAGGACTGCTAAGACACTGTGCATGTATTTGTGATTTGTTATGGCCGAATCTTTACAAAGGAAGTTTAAACGTGTATTATCTTTTTCATAAAGTCTGTCTCTATATATGTAGAAAAAAAAAAAATCACTTTAGGACTTTTTCCAGGAATACCTTAACAGTATGTGAAACATTTTGAGTCTCTGGCACTGCCATTGTATGCAGTTTGGCTGATACAACAATGGGTATATGAAGTAGTTGCCAGACTAAATACCTGTTTACAGTATTACAGTGTCTATAATGTTATTGGATACTGCTTTATACTGTGTATGCTTCGTTTACTGTTCTTGTAGATAAAAGTAGTTTTAGAGAAGCTAATAGGACAAAAATCCCAAATCCTAAATATAACTATTTACCTTGCAACGTGTATTTTAAACCAAACTAAACAATATCTGCAGAAAGAAAAACATGTCTAGCAAGCATGCCCATGCTGTTGCATGAACTTCTTTCCATCTAATTATGTCTGAGAAACCCCAAGCACAAGCTCTTTACTGCTGTCACTGGCAGTGCTATATGCTTTAAATAAATCTGTGCAAGCCAGTAATGAAGCAGTCTTCACAACAGGACCCTGGACACAGCAGAAAGGGGTAGAGTGTGCCCTGCCTGGAACAGAGGGTGCAGAACCTCGGGCAAGTGCCGGTACCCACCAGCTTTGCCAGGCTAGGTGGGACAGCCAGGTGGATTAGTGTTGCTGGTCTTCATAGGAGTGTAGGAAGAACATGGAGTAAACTCTGGGTAGTTAGAGTAAGTGGGTATGGACGTGTTCTCCCTCAGAGCAGATGACGACAGTAGGAAGAGGAGTTTGTGGCTGTTGCCCTGCAATAGCTGCTAAAAGGTCAAATAAAGCATGAGTGAAAGCAAGGGAAAGCTGGACGGGCTGCATCCTTAGTGAGTGTTTGTATGGAAATTACTCCTACTGTGGGAATTTGCCATGAATTCCTGTGTTTTCTGACCCCCTTGCGCAATCAAGGACTGACTGACTGCCAGCACAAACAGCCTGATGAAGAGTTTTCTAGGATGGTTTAGTATTTTTTCCTTTTGCAGCAGGGCTCTCTGTTCTTCTTACTCCACTGACAGCTCTGGAGGCATTGGACATCAGAGTGTACATTTATTTCTAGGACACTAGACTTACAGTTTGGGAGAAAATAATTATAAAGCACTTCACTGTATTTCTGAAAAAAAACTAAACCAACAAACTGTTATCTGGTAAACAAAAGAATGTATGGACTTTGTTTTATAATTTCTGTTTGTTTAATATTTGATGGTGTAACTGTTATATCTCTTTCCAGTAACTATTTCTTAGGTGTATTTCTGTGTTAACCCCCATTTAGTATCTAAAATAAATACACCAACAGGCCTTTCCACTACCAAAGATGGTTTTCTCTGGATACCTGCAGTGTTAAAAATAAATTTATCAGAAAAGCAAGTGAGATTTTTCTGTTTTGTTAAATAACGTAAACATCATTTTTTGACCCTTAGATAGTTTTTCAGCCATCCAATGATGTTTGTAAAACTTTATTGCCACAGGAGAACACTTTCAATGTGCTGCTCATGTGAGACACAGGCATTTTTATTGCTTGGGGTTTTTTTTAAGTTATTTTTTTTTTAAATTTATGCTTACATTATTTTTCTTTAAATGTCTAGTAATACTATGTCATCAAATATATTGTGCAGTTGAGACATCATGGCTTTATACATGTATACTTTTCTTTGGTTGGTGGAAGAAAAACCTTTCAATTAATGTCTTTTGCTTTACAATGTTAGCTGATTCATGTTTTACTTAGTCAAAACTTCCATGAGGTTCTGTTACCCATTAATATTTTGTTTTAGTTATTCCTTTCTAAACAAGGACTCTCTAAAAAGGCTTACATAAACCAGACTGGATTGTAAGGGACTTGCTCAATAATCTCTTTGCTTTATCTCTCTCCCCAGTTACTCAGTCACAGTGCAAGAGTCATATCCGCATCCTTTCGATCAGATTTACTATACTAGTTGTACTGACATCCTAAACTGGTTTAAGTGCACACGACACAGGTGATGTATAATTGTTACTGTCATTAAACTGCTGAGACTGTAGATACTTGCAAAGATTTTGTGTCTGTCAAAATGAAGCATGAAGTGTAGGAGATTTTATCCATTGTGACTAGTCTGTTTAACTGCTGTGGTCTGTATCAACGGGAAAATGCTTGTCCAAGCAATGTCACATATGTTTTATTAGCAGATCGGGGTGTATCGTCCCATGGAGTGCTAACAGAAAATGAACAGGCTGGGTATAAGCACACAATGCAGAGAATTAGATTCCCCACACCCTGTGAGGTGTATCACAAATGTAATGAGATCGCCCTTGATGCTTGCAACCTTATGGTCTGGGGAAAGTGTATACTACTTGAAAGGAAAATAAAAAGATCTATTAAAGGAAACACATGCTTGCAGAAAGTAAGCAAGGGGTGAGTGGTTAAAAACTGGTGACAGCTCTGAGAAATATTTTCCTCAGAGGAATATGTCCATAAGTATGAACCATCAGCAGTGGGAAAGGCTCCCAGGGGCCCAACAGCTGGGGGAGCAGATCAGTATGGATAGTACATAAAAAGCAGATACTGAGTTCAAAGAAAGATTACACTTTGTGCACCTATACGCCATTTACTGGCTGTTATGTGTTGGGTGTTCAGACTGTCTCAGGAGCTGTGAGGATGTGTTTCTGCTCTGTGGAGTATGTGGTCAGCAGCCAGGCAGCAAAGCTGGAGAGGGCAATTTATGGACTTGGAGCAGAGCAGAGGAACAGAGCAGTGGGAGACCCCACTTCCGATAAATACTACTTGCCTGTGTCAGAAGGACACTGTATTTTCCACAGTTCTTGACGAGTTTATGTGCTAATTTCTCTGTGTGCTGCTCACCACTGCCCTTTAGGGCTGTGTTCAGCAAAATGGAGCTGCTTTCCTGGAAAGAGGCATGAAGGTGCAGCTGGTTGCTTGGGAGGTCCCAGACCTCCCTTCTCTTTCCTTAACCAGAATTTAACATGGCATGTCTGCACCTGGAAAACAACATCAACCTTGGAAGGATGATCCCCAGAAATCGTTCCCTTAGAAACTGACAGCTGCAGTGACCCAGCAAACTGATTTGTATTGACACCCTTTAGCCTCCACAGAAGATGCTAATGGCAAGGGCAGTGATACTCTGGTTTGAATATTAGCTAAGTGCCCAAAGTCCCTAATTTATTTAATTTTTCCTGCTGTCTGGCCACATAAGGCTTCTTGGGGAACCAACAGGACTTTGGAACTGAGCAACAAAGGTCTCTGAGCCTTTTTTCTTTCATTTTACTCATACCTGAATGGTTTTTAATGTATATAAAAATATAGATTGTTTTGTTTCTGAACCTGAATTGTAGGTAATGACCACTCACTCTTTTCTTTAGGATCAGTTACCGTATTGCCTACAGACATGGTGAAAAAACAATGTACAGGCGTAAATCCCAGTGTTGCCCTGGATTTTATGAAAGCAGGGAAATGTGTGTCCGTAAGTTTACTTTCTTTTTGCTTTGAAATTTTGTAAGTTTATCACAATGCTGAGTTGTCTGCCCCTTGATGGGCAACTCCTGGGGGAGGTGACTTATGGGGTCTCAGGTGCATGTGCACCTCTCACTGAAGTTAATTGATGTGCATTTGATATGCAAATGACAGGAGAGTTGGATCTCAGGTGTCTAAGTAACCAGCCTTGATATGATTCTAACTAATGATCAGAGGGGAAAAAACACGGTGCAAATGTCAATGCATTTTCCAACACAGTAAATAAATGTGAGGTTCAAAACCATCAGGGAAATACAAGGTTTTTCTCTTCAGCATGGGCCCCACTTGATCCCCATGCTTAGCCTCTGGCAGATACAGACCATCTGAAACAGCTGTTTGAAAGTAACACCACTCACAGCCTTTTCGTGTGGCAAATGTCCCTGCCTGCACATCTTCCTAAATTTAAAGAGGGTAGAGCTGTGTCCTGACTGGCACTGGCCTTGGCTCAGCTCTATCTCTTCTGCAGCCTTTTGCATACCTAGGAAGGTCTGACTCTTAAAATGGTATTTATTCAAGAGCATAGTAGGAAGGCAAAATAGACTGAAAATAGAGAAGATGTTAATCCAGAGTCCTGGAAATGTGTGGATTAGATGGAAGGACTGACAGTAGGGAACTTGTGATAGATAAGCAATTGTGAAGGCTGGCATGTCCTTGGAGATGGGCAAGTGTGTAGTACTAAAAATTAAGTTAGTACAATAGGATTTCAAATTATTTGAATGAACAACTGCATCATGAACTGCAGAGGTAAGTTCTAGAAGTCAGGGAACCAAGTCTCTTCACCTTTTTATCTCCTTCAAAAACTAGGCTTATCAGGGACTATCTTTTGTCTGTAACATAATTTCTGATGTTAACCTTTGCCTAGGCTTTTATTAATTTTAAGAGACACAAAAGTCACATACTGTAGTGGAAAACAGCTATATTCATTCCTTGGTTTTGCAGCAGCTCTTCTAGTAATGAGATTTTAAAAACCTGCAGGACGTTACAATGTCAGAGGGACACTGTAGTTGATTTTTTTTTCTGGAAATGTGGGGCCCTGTAAGAACAGACTGGCAAGGGGCTGGAGCCACTGGACTACAGGGGCTGCCCCTGGGCTTGCTGCCCAGTTTCTGAACAGGCAACCAATTGGCAAGCCTTGCCAAGAGAAAAACCCAGCTCATTGGAAAAGCCACAGCATGTGAGCTGCTTTGACAGCTGCTTTGGCTCCTCTTGTGCAAAGCTCTGCATCATGTCTCAGCTGGTCTGCACGGTGAGCCAACCAGTATGGTTTCCCCTGCCCTGAAGCAGGACCTGGACCAAAGCATATGCAAGCAGCTGGCTCTGTAACAGTGTGTTTTCAGCCACACTCTCTTAAACACACTGATACCTTGAGATTTTTTAACATCTGAGCATGGAAAAAATGAGAAAACATTCATTGTTTTATGGCTACAGTGACAGTGGTGAAGCATAGCACCCAAGATACAGTGAAGGAGAACGTTTTGTGTAATGGATAGTTAGAGATTTGTCATTGCCATTGGGTTTTGCAACCCAATTTAGGAGTTGGCAGTGTGGTGGATAAGTCTATATTGATAAATAAGAGTCTGAAAATCGATATGAGTATGTACAACAAATTTATGTATTCCACTCAAATGCAAAACGGTTTCTTGATTTGTGCCTTTATGCTTGTGGTGAGGTGCGTACTGGAAGTGACCTACATTATTTATTTGTGTACCTGGAAAATTACACCTTGTGAATGTCGTAACACATCACACTAGCTTCACTTATATTTTTGGTTAACAGCAATTCCTTGCATTTGAAAATGCAGCAGTAAGGTCTTTGATTTAAGTGAATTTTGAACATGAAAAAGCAAGGTCAAAATGATACTGTTTTTAAAACTTTTTAAAAATGGATCTGTCTGAGATCAGATTGACAATTGTTTTACCATTTAATTTTTTATGTCTATGTGTCAGACTTGAAAGAACAAATTTCTAACTAGATTTGGTTATTACACAGCATAAATGATCTTATTTTTTTTTTTATTAATATACTTTTTGAAGTGTGTATATCAGTTTGATGATGATAAGTGTTGATGATGTCTCTTATGTGACTACAGCTTTTATATAGCTATAGTGTATGTAGCACATGCATTCTGTGTTAACATAATAATAACCAGAATCTAGCAAATTCAGATCAGATTGGATGTACCAATTTCCTAACTAACATTACATAAAAAGATGCCAAATTGCGACATTCAGGACATACCTGCTCTAACTTTTGAAGCAATTCGGGAGTGAACATGCTTAAAATGATGCAAAAATGCAAAGATCCTTCAGTTGGAGATCCTTCGGTGGACCTAACTGCTTTTCTTTGATTCTATAATGGTTAACCCTAGAAAGTATTGAGAGAGCTTCAGTCCTCATGACATTCAGCTGGAGCTGAGGACTCAGGGCAAAGGAAGTCTCAGTAGTTAATAGAAACCGGCAAATTTTTAATGATTTCCATTGTTTCAATCAGGTTTGTTTGTAGTGAACTTTCGACACATGGGAGTGGATGACACCTGCATCTACTGTGATAATACTAGTCATCCACATTGGAAAACAAGTATGATGTTGTCAGATAAGATCAAAATGCAGGAGATGGTGGTATGGTGAGGACTCTTCTTCTATGTCATCATAGCAGAAATATCACCATAACCAACATGAAATCTTTGCCTGTGAGAAAATGGTGACCACTTTGGAAAACACGCATGCACCTTTCTCCCTTTTTATATGCAAAGGCAGAAAAGATTCAAAGGCATTTGAAGTCTTGTGGATACCTTATGCTGTTGCTACTCCACAAAGCACACAGCATTTCCTTCAGGATAGTTTTATTTTCCATGCAGTGTGTATTAATTTTTCCTTACTGCAGGATGTAGGATGCTTCTAAAAGGCATCACTGGAGTGTTGGGCAGAGAGGAACCTCATGAGGTGCAACAAAGACAAATGTAGGGTCCTGTATCTGAGAAGGAGCAACCCTATGCATCAATATAGATTAAAGGTAGGCATGCCGGAAAGCAGCCCTGAGGAGATATCTTGGAGTCCTGGTAGACAGTAAGTTAACCATGAGCCAGCAATGTGCTCTTGTGGCCAAGAAGTACAGTGGCATTGATTGGAAGGCAGTCACAATAGAAGCAGGTATCTGTTAGGAGCTCTATGGAAAAGACAACCTCAGTACAGCCATCATAGGTTTAAAAAATTGTATGTTAATCAACTCAGATATCTGTCTTTCCAATGTTTCTGAGTTTGTTCAAATGGTGTTGCATTTACATCACTATTAGGAAACAACAAACTGGCATCAGAAGTCACCCTCCACCTGCAGCTCCTGGAAGCTTTCAGGGAATCTCTTGGGGAAGTCTTAAATTACATTAATAAATATTATAATAGACACATTTTTGTATAGATAGATTTTCTTGAAGATTGAGTTTATTATGGCAAGCAGTGTTCATTCACACTGAATAGAAAAGTCATCGTGTGTTTTATTAGTTGTGACATTTGGGTTTGTCTTCAGGTGCTTAAAAAAGTTTTAATTCCAACAACATGGTCAGTACTCTGGCTGTCATAAGCATGAAGGTACCTATTAGTACTTCCAGTATTACCCTGGTTTGTGCTTTCCTCATATAATTTCTATTTGGATATAAGATTATAATTTCTAAGGATATGATGGATGTGCAAGTTTCTGGCTTCCTTGTTGCCAATATCTCTGCACAAGAGTGTGCTAATTGGAGCTCAGGTGATTATTTCATTATACTCTTAAAAATTGCAATGCATGTAAGTAATATTTCGATCTATTGACCTTTCATGGTGACTTGAGTGCAGTTTACATGCAGATAGAAAGATGAACTCATTCTTATAGAATCAAAGAATGGTTTCAATTGGAAGGGACCTTGAAGAGCATCTAATTCCAATCCACCTACCATGGGCAGGGAAAATTATTTTATTCCTGGCCTTCTAAAGTTCATACCAGGTTGAGTGATTGTCTTAATCTCTTATTTATTCCAAATATGTGGAAGATAGGATGATTCTAGTAGCACTTTGATAGATTATTTAATTAATTTCACATCTAGTTTTTGACAGTGTAGCACATTTATAAGTATATTATAGGAAAATTTTGCCTCTTCAATTTCCTCTATAGATGAAACTGAAGATAAACCATCTGTCTTAATGCATAACTGGGTATCACTCACTTCAGTAGCAACTAGTCATTAAGCATAGGATAAAAAGATTAATCAAAGTTTATGTTCTATGTTCTAGCAAACAGTATTGAAGAATTTATCTGAAAAAAAAAAACAAACCCATATTTATAGTGCAGTTTAAAAGATATTTTAATTTTATTTTGCATGGTAAGTGCTCAGGGACCTTATTTAAATTCATTTTAAGGAAGCAGAATTTAAAACTTGAGGAATATGTAGAAGAAGTTTTTTCTCTCTAAAAGAGGTTTGTGCTTCAAATTTGATTTACAAAATGTTGATAAATTTATCAGTGGAAGAAGCCGCCTTTATTTATATTTAAAAATTTATATATTTAATGAATTTGCTCTTTTCAAAGACTAGGTATTCAGGTCAGGTTAGAGTGGTATTAGCAGAAATGTTAGGCCCAGTTCAGATATTACTCCAGACTTCCTAACAAGATTTCTCTGTAAAGTTGATAAGAATTTTCCTTTAATAGATATGAAGTATGAAATCTCAATAAATCAGCTATGATTTCAGGTAACTGCTTGTAAATGATGTGATTAATTAGGAAGTGTAAGTGTGGAACCAGAGCTGATTCTCCTGGTTATTTATTCCATGCATAATTACAGGCAAAATATTTAAAGTTTTGTTTACGTTTATTGATTTACGTCTAGCTTTTAAAAATGAAAAAGCAACAGATCCTAAAATGATTGCCTAAGCATTACTTAAAGATAAAAACATATTTTTTAAAAATTATTTTTAATGGAAATTCTGTATTTTCCTTTAACACCAAATGATGCAATGCACAGTTGTCTAAATGTTGTCTATGGTGACTTAAAACAAAACTTGATATCACTTTCTTAATCACAGACATCAGATTCATAAAATGCCATTCAGAAATGTAAAGTCTGACAAGTATTCCACTCTCTGTATGTGCTCTAGCTCAGAAGTTTTAAGAGGAACAGGAGTAACTGCTCTAATACTTAAGTAGGCAAAGCAATGGAGGAGCAATCAATCTGTGCTGGAACCACAGGGAGCAGGCTGGGACCCATCAGCACATAAGTATGCATATGAATTGCAATCTTCTCTCGAGCTGGAGCATCTCTCTCTCTTCATTGATAACAGTGTGAGATGTGTGATCAGTGTTTGAAAGTAGCATACATTCTGTGCCTCTAGTATGACTGGCTTAATCCACCTGATTTCACCTCTCCTTCCAAGGCTGTGGTGGTAAGGCAGGTCTGCAGGCATACTGGCCAAGTCCTTCCCTTACACACTTCCAGCTTGCAGTAATATTGATGTTGATGTCCTGAGTATCTTTTCACATCAATTCACCTTGCTGAGCTTCCCCAGCAGGGCTAGTTACAGAAGTACCAGTGTCTGCAAGTGGGGTAGCAAGAGATCTCAAGCAGCCTGGGGAGCTTGTGTCCAGGGGATGGGGCAGCTCCTTCTGTGGTGTGGAAAGGGCTGCTACAGAGAATTAGATATGCAGCAGTCAATATTTTATAGATACCTCAAGCTGGCTGATCCTCTGTAATAAGGGAGAGCAAATCTTTTATTTTTT
>JANHGL010022085.1:0-21609 GCA_024611195.1 Ceyx melanurus
TGTGCGGGGATGTGTGCGTATAACTGTGTAAAATAAATCGGGCTCTTCTCTCCACCTGCGATACCCCAGTGGCCGTTCCTGGCCGAGCCCTGGGGCGCGGCGTCCGGCCGGAGCTGGCTGCCGGGGCGTGGGAGCGGAGGGACTGGCGGGGACCGGCACCTCCTGCGCCCGGCTCCGGCAGCAACTTGGACAGGCGAGCGGCCGGCCAGGGCTGCGACTGCTCCGTGTCGGGGTTAGAGCACGTTTCAGAGGGGAGCCATAAGGCTAGGGAGTTAGGGGTCGGTGTTGAGCTTGCACAATGAAAGGAGGGAAAACGCCTGAGGTAAGGTAGTGTGACTGCGGAAACCAAGTGCTCTGCTTGGCTCTCGAAGAGTACGTTGAAACACAGAGGGCAGGCAGTCCCTGTTGTTGTAAAATGCAATTTAATGGCTTTGTGCTGTCTCTCCAAACTTCTCCCGTAGTCCTTTCGCTTTCTGTCTGCGTTTTGTACCCTGTGAGCCCTTAAACGTATGGTTTGGTCTCATCCCACAAGTGCCTCCCCAGGGGATGACTGCATGCAGTTCTGTAAAGTCCTTTGGGATCCCAGTGCTGGGTATGAGAAGCTGTGGCGGTGCGAGATCCCTTCCTGCAAATTTGTGAAAGGCAGAATACAAGGCGATGAAAACGCCTTTTCTGTGGTTTTGTTTTTTTGTGGGGTTGTTTGTTTCTTGTCGTTGGTTTGTTGTTTGTTGGTTTTTTTATGTGGTAGTCCATGTGCCTGTCTTAGTACTATGAGTCGATAGGAACGGTTGTGGAAAATACAGCAGGGCACCCTCACGTTGCTTTCTGCCTGTGTGTGTACAGAGCAAGCTCGGAGATGTTTTGATTTGCCTTTTCGCTGGTAAGATTTTCTGCTGGCGATAATGCTGTTGAGGGAAGAAGCAGTAAGGCTGGCAGTTTTACTATCTCAAGAATTGTCTCTGCTCTGCCAATTTGGAAACAACGTTTTTACTTGAAATACAGTTGTGCTTCCATGTCTATGACTTGCCAGCGTGCATATCTGTCTTAGGAAAGAGATGACTTTTTGAAGGTTCAAACTTTCCTTAACCAGCAGCTTTCTTCCTTGCGTTCCCTGAAAAAAAAAAAGCCATCTTAAAGCTAAGTTTTCCTGGGGTGACTCTGCTTGGCGAGCACAGTCTGTCGTAGCCTGCGTGATGGGTGCAGGCGAACGGCAGTCGCTCACTGCCTCGGCTTCAGGCTCTTGGTCTCTCCCGGTGAAGAACAATAACACCATTCTGGATTAACTCTTCCTAATATGGAGTGAGCGGTCGGTTGGTTGCCTGCCTGCTGCTCCGAAGCGAGCCGGGCTGCTGCGGTGAGGTAGCGGCAGAGGGCATCGCCTTGCTGGAGGCTTCCCACGGCCGTGCAGCAGCGGGACCTGCCAGCCTGCGCTGTACACCCCGTGTCAGGAATCACCCTGTGCCTGGCCGGCTGCCACAGGCCACCCAGAGTCTCTGCCTGTCTTTCTGGGTTTGACCTCAGACAGTCTCTGCTGTGCTTTTTGTCCTCTCCAGGGAATGAGCTGCAAGGTGTCTTCTGTCATCTAGGGAATCGGTTGCTTGTCAGTTGTCTCCAAATCCCGTGGTGTATCTAGCTTGTAAAAAAAACACCGTGCTGGCCTCCTTGCATTAAATGTGATGCTGTTTTTAACGGTAGGAAGTGTACCACATGTGTGCTTAGTCTTGGTGTTTTTCACCTGCATTTCTTTACTCTTGATCTGCCTTTGCCCAGCTTCTGTGATCTGTGCCCCAGAGCTTCAAGTTGCACAGAGTTGCTTTAGGTCACTGTGTAAATCTGAGACGTCATTTGATTTAGTGGGGAAGCAGCTGGAGTAAAAAGTCTTATTTCATAAGATAAATCTCTGACTGGCTAGAAAATCTGGACTAGATGATCTTCTAGGTCCCTTCCAACCCCTAATATCTATGAATCTGTGAATATCTATGAAAAGGATGGTTGATTTCCCAAACAATAAACGTTAATGCTGGAATATATGGATAGGTACTCTGGGTTGAGTATGCAGAAAAAGAAATGCAACTGAATTTTTCCTTATCCTTTTGCAAACTCATTAGAATTGTGGTTATGGAAAGAGCTGGTGGATGATTTAATATACCGAGCATTAACTAGCTACCAGAATCCAAGTAACTGCAAAAGCAAGGGTTTGAAAACCCACATCTGGCATGTGGGTGTAACATTTGTAGATCTCTGCTGTTTTTCCCCCTCTTGCTGCAGTGTTTGTTACAGGATTCTTTAAACAAGTGGCACTTCCATCACAGCAAGTTCAAAATAGGAAAATAGAGCAAGTGCTGTAAATAATCCTCATGCAGTGATGAGACCATTAATACTTGTGCCAGCCTGTGCTAATCCTGCGTGTAGTTGCAAGATTTACCTTCCTTTTTTTTCAGGGATGCAAAGTCTGATACTCCTCATATTTATTGTGTAATATATAGGAAACACAATAGGCTTCTGGGGAATGCTGAATTCATTCATGTCGGTGACTGGTTTATGAATAGTTCTGCTTCTGAGTCTCCTGCAGTCTCCAGAATACCACCTGTGAATGCAATTTACAGCTCTTTGTGTTCAAACATTGCATATGTATATATGTACGTAGACTCATTACCCTCTTCCTCTCTCTATTCATGCATAGTAATTGGTGATTTATTTGCGATTCCTAGAGGGGAGCAGAGCCTGCAGAAGGTCTTGAAACTGCATTTCGCTTGTAAATGGCACGTCGGAGTGAAATAAGGATGCCGAGGCCACTCTGGGGGAAAGAAGGGATGATCTCAAGGGCCTGTCTCACAGAGGGGAAGAGGTGCTGGCTGGGAAGCAGTTGGCTGCACTCAAGTGTTCTGCTCTTGCACTCTCCTGGGGATGAGGGGGTGAGTGGCTGACACACAGGCCTGGATGCAGTAGAACTGGAGGGGAACAGGCTGAGAAAACGGCAGAGCTGGTGTTTGCACACACAGGGTTTGGGGTTGATTTTGTTTACTAAATCTAGCGGCCCAAGAATGTTGCTGGCGCCTCATCTGCTCCTCGATGCATTGTTAGCAACAGTGGCCAAGATTGTGCTTTCCCCATCTGCGTCTGCCCAAAACCCTCTGCCACAAGCTTTGGTTTGCAAGCAGCCTGTGTCTCCCTCACCCCTCTGTGCTGCTTCTAGGTTGCTGTCATGCATCTGAACTGATCCTGAGCGTGTCAGGGTGGTGCTGCCTCTTTTGAGGAGCATGTTGGAGCTCTGCAGATGGCCCTGGCTGTTGCCTCATTTCTGCATGTGGTTCAGCCAGCTTTGAGTTTCCCAATGTGGTGAGAGGCTGTCGCAGCCATTGGTGCCAGGCTGGCAGCCTCTGCTCTTGCACATCCCCAGATGTAATTCTTCCTGGGGTGACTCCTTCCCTGCAGTCTTGGCCAGACTGCCTGACATCCTGAGGCTCCTGCAAATCCTGTTTATTTACACAGGAGGTTTTGGTTAATGTGAGTTGTTGTCTTTTAGTTGACCTTCTGTCAAGTTAGATGTCTTTATTAAAGCAGTTTTTATTGTAAATCGAACGTGTTCTTGGAACACTTTTACCAGACCCATTATATAAAGTGAAAGGCAAATAAAGAGTGCTGCAGACCACAGGGCTGGGGGTGGGAGAGGGAGGGTCATGGGGGGAGCTTTGCTTCTGTGTTGGGAGCTTAGTGAATTTTTTGGACCACAAAATGTTTTTTATTTATCATTCTATTTTTTATTTTATTTTAAAATTCCACTTTTGGGTCTATCTTGGCTTCTTTCTTACCTCTATAAAATCAGTCATGGAATCAGCCATTGACCTAAGGGTTGTATAGTTCAGTACAAAGCCAGAGGTGTTTTAGTTGGTTTAACTCAGGTGAATCAGAGTGCTACAACCCAAAAGAGTTGCTCTTCACTATCTCAGTCAGCAATCTGCAAACTCTGCCCAGAAACTTATAGCACCAGGAAAACTGCCTGAAAGGAAGGGGGGAAGCTTTTCAAGCACAACTGGGTTTTCTTCTTGCTACCAGGATGCCTCTGTTCATGATTTGACTTGTCTAATGGTATCAAGGACGTTTAGGCCCTCCAGCCAATGTCTGGAAAACTGAATTGTGAGTTGCCTTTGGCTTTTAAGTTGCTAAATACAGCTTAATGATAACCCGCTAAATTGGTTTTTACTCCTATTTTTATACTGACATCTCTTTCCTAGCTATATAAAATTCTCTTAAGGAGTAGTTATCTAGTTAAATGCTAGGAGATGTTTAGCATCTGTTTCTTAGAAGCTGTGGAGAGGCTAAAATGGAGCCTTTCCTGACAAAGTGGGGTTTGTTCAAATTGCAGGGCAAAGAAGTTTCATCTGCTGCTGCAGTCAGTGGGTCTGGGATGTCTGTGTGCAAATATGTGTCATTTTCAGCTGTAACCTGTTGCTGAACCTTCCTTCATCCTTCAGTGTACCTTTCCAATGATGTGTGTTAGTAAGCTTTTTGTCATTAGGAGGTTTAATTAGCAAATGACAATGAAATAAGAGGAAATCTTGCCTTTCTAGCTGCTGCTAGAGTCCAGGTCCAGTAATTGAGCATCAGCACAAAACCAGAGCATCTCAGCTAAGTGATGAGTAGCTGTTCCTGAAAAGGGAGAGGCTTTGACTGTCAGGACTTGTACTGTTGCTGCACAGTATCATGGAATCATAGAATGGTAGGGGTTGGAAAGGGTAGAGTCCAACCCACCTGCCAGTGCAGGAACACCCAGGGCAGGCCACACAGAAACAGATCCAGGTAGGTCTTGAAAGTCTGCAGAGAAGGAGACTCCACAACCCCTCTGGGCAGCCTGTTCCAGTACCTGCACTAATGCTAAAAACCACGATTGAGCCTGAAAGGAGTTGATCCAGGCTGGTTCCTATCTGGTGTGTGGAGGGTGTAGACCAGGGTGCTCATGTGATGAATGTGTTGGAGGTACTTGCTTGGTCCAAAATAACTTGGAAAAAACAGTAAATACATAGAAGTATTGGGAGGCTTGTCTGCTTTGAAAGTGGATCCATTTTTCAGGTGGTCCTGCACACATTTATGAGGAATGGGGAGTGTTGGGTTGGCAGGTGACTGGAAGGCACAATGAATTAATTTGGCTGGTTATCCTGGTTTGCTGTTCATACACCAGGGCCTTGGTACCATGGGTCTGGGACTTGAAACCAGTTGCTCAGTGCTGCCTGGCAGGTGAGGTGACTCCAGTGTTTGACTGCAGTTACTCTATTTACTGACTTCTGACAGAGGCTGTCTGCTCTGCCCTGTGTAGTCTTTACAATCCTGGTTGAAACTACCACCTATCCCCTCCTGTGGCTTCTTTTGGTTTTATTCTGCTGCTGCTGGTGGTGTTTCCAGGTCCAGCTCACACTTGTGTTGAGTGATGATGCTAAGGAAAGGAAGAAGTGGCCACTGTTAAGTGGAGGAGTGGAGAAAAGATGAGCCAAGGGAAAGCACTAGGAGGAGAAGGAAAGTAAAGAACACAACTGATAAGAAAAGGCAGATGAGAACAGGCTCTGTACCAAATGCTGAGCCTGCCATTATACCCCTACCTCTAAGGGATTCACAAGTACAAAAGAAATGGAGATGATAAGGATCTGTCTGTATTTGGTCTCTTGTTCTGGAGCAGTGTACTTACCACCACTCTTGGCTGCCTTACACTTTCCTACCAATCTTTTGATGCCATTTAGAACTTGAAAAATCATTTAGCACTTCTGTCTTTACCGACCTTGGCAGCTCTAAGACTTTGCCAGTCAGGAAGGGCTGAGGTTGCTGCTGAAGTGCAGTGCAGGAAGGAGGAGATTGCTGTGCAGTTTCTGGCAGCAAGGTTGGCCCCATCCTGGGGGCCCCATCCCAGCAGGATCCAGAGCCTACATCACACAGCAGCACACAGGGCAGCTGCACAGCCCTTAGCACTACTGAACATTACCTTAGTGCTGGTTGGTTGCTTGGATGTCCTAGGCTTTGTTTTTCTGGCTCTTGCAAAACAGCTCATCGGGGTCTGACATGGTTGGCCAGCTGTTGTGGCACTGCTAAGCTTTGTTTTGTTTTAACCAGTGGCATGAGCCTGGAATCTGCATCCTTCACCTGGTGTTCCCTGCTCCATGCACTAAAGCAGATAGCTTTGCTTCCCAGCAAATGCATTCCCCTCTAAAGTCATTGATTATGGGGGAATAGCAGGGAATGGGTGATGCATCTGGGATTTGGGGGGGAAGGATTTTGTTTGGTTGTTTTCTTGGTGGCTGTTTTACCCCTGCCCTCTGCTGCATTGCTGATCTCTCTGCCTGAGGCACACTTTTATGGCTTTTGGACTTTATATGGAAGTTGATGAGCTTGTTAAAGGGATCTAGGAGGATGAGGTGAGGTAGATGCCTTTTTCTGTGGACTCTGTAGTGCTAAATATTGGCTCTGTGTTTGAGAGGAGCTTAGCACTGACCCAGGCTTCTGTGTGAAATGGATGGCTTCTGAAGCCATTAGAGAAATGGAGGCCTAAAGGTGGGATACTGAGCCCCCAGAAAGCAAAAATTTTTTGTCTCTCAGAAACAAAGGCTTCTGATCTCTCATTGTAGCATCACTATCAAAATTTGTCTGCTTAGCTAAACAGAGATTTTTGCCTTCTTGGATGAATTTGTTTCCATTCAGCATCATCACCAGGGACATAAGAATTTTCCCAGGTTCCTCCAAATCTCTCCAGAAGTGGAGCTCGACCTTGAATAAAAGCCCCAGGAGAAGGCAGGTGATTGTTGCCATAAGTCATCCAGAAGTTCTTTTCTCCAGAAAACTGTCCTGCTGGAATCTGGCACTTATTAACTCCAGTTACCCTGTACCTAGGATCTAGCCAAAGGGCTGTGGCTGGCTGCCAGCCTGAAATTACCAACCTGGGCGTCAGGCCCTGTCAGTTCCTTCGTGCTAGCTTGAAATAGGAGCTCCCAACAAGCACGTGTGCCAGCCCTTCTTCTAGTCATGTTTCTTCTTAAAGCTTTGTAAAGTGTTCAAGGTAATTATAGTACTTACTAATATTTATTCCCTTCTAAGCAATTATCTGAATGCGTTTTCTCCTGTGTGCTTTCAAAGTACTCTGCCCCCTCTCACCATATAATTTCAACTCCCTGTCTCAGTGTTTCTGCTGCCTCCCTTCTCTTACAGTCCTTGGTCCTCATCTTCCTCCATGTCCTGAATATGACTGTCAAGCTTTGCTTTACTCTCCTGGAGATTCTTAGACCCCCATCTTCCCACTCTGCTGTCCAATCCCCTTATGGATGAGGCATGTCAGCCCCATCTTGCAGGGAATGATTGTTTAACTGCCCTGCCAGGTGCTAAGGTGCTTTGCACTGAAAGGCATGGATATCAAGAGAAACTGGGCTGGCATTGTGCCATCTCCCAGCTTTCTGCTGACTGGTTGTGGCCTGCAGACAGGATCTTAAGAGCTCCTGCTGAAGGGTTTGACCTTTATCCCTGCGGTGTTATCCGGCGCCTACAGCAGGAGTCACAGCATGCAAATTCCAGTGCTTTCTTCTGGCTTGTGATATAATTGTAGGCAAGTAGCTCCAGCTCTGTTGTTGGCTCTTTGAAGTAGAGAGAGTGGCTTAAAAGGTGTCATGGGATTTTTTCAGGAGGAAAAGTGCAGTGTTAGAGATGAGGCTTTGCGTGCTGTCATTAAGCAAGCAGGCTGCTTTTTTCTTCTACGTGTTGGGAGTGTGGCATGGAAGAGATTGTTATGCCCAGATTGATTTCACTCTTGGTGCTAGGAAAAGAAGAAAAATTATTTTCTCTTTGAGCTCTGTGGTGTTACTTACCTGCACAAGCTCTCTCACTTATCCTGTGTGAATGGGACCAGCCTCCCCTCACCTTCTGTATTAGGCTCATGGGGCACTGCCCATGTGACTGTAACTTGGAGCTGCTGCAATTCATTCCAGCCATTAGTGTTCCTACAGCAGCATATTTAATCTATGGGTCACTGGCATGTAAAGAGCTGTTAGGTCTAATCAGTCCCATGCCATGAGCTAGTCGGCAGTTAAATCTAATCCAGAATGTGCAGCTGCCAAATACCTTCAAGTCTTCAAGTACTTGCTCCTTTCTGCTGTAAATAAGGCAGACTTGAACAGTATCAGCTTCAGGTGCCCCTGCCTGCAAGCAGAGATTGGAGTTCAGCCTTGGATGCCTTATGCTGCAGAGGAACAGAGGTTGTCCAGAGTCTGAAGGGCTGCAAGGTGAGTGTAAATCTACCTGCTTGTCTTGATATGTAGATATCAAAACACCTTTCTTTTCTCATATCACATCATTCTTTCTTCCACCACCTTTCCTTTGTTATACATGTAAGGAGGGGTGCTTTCAGAGGTGGCCTCATATGTACTGCTGTCATCAGAGTATAGAGAGACATTGTTCTCTTCTTGCACATGTTTAAGTCTTGTCTGAGATGCCTAGTTTTGTTGTGGTTTTTCATGTTGCTGCTGCTCCTACACCCCATCCACTCCTCTTGAGTTTTCTACTTGTGGCTGCAGGTAAACCCCTTTCCCCTCCATAGCAAGAGCTCTTCCATGAAGCACACCTCCTTCCACTGATGAAGCTGGAAGAGGTGAGGCTAAAAACTTGCTTCCAGTGCAGCTTCCTCTTGCCTTTTTGGGGCAAGTAATGAGAAATCATCCCATTTATCTTTTAAAGAATAACTTTGCAAAAGCAAATGATGAAGACTTAACAGTTCCTATGCCCTGGGATCTGATGTTGCTTTTGCTTGTCAAGGTACCTTTGCTCCCCTGTGGCTTCCATGCAAAGGAGAATCTGTGCTCACTGCAGCTGTTGTTCAGATTTGTGCCTGGCCCTGGTGCTCGGGATGATGTTTTTTCAGCCTTTGAATGAGAGAAGGTGGCAGCAAATGTGTGGTGGGAAGGAGGTTTATTTCCTCCTGGCTGAGAGGAGAAAGCCACCTGAGTTACGTGGTTCAGTCTCTCAGAGGCTTGCCCTTGCTGGGCTGGTGCCACCCTACCTTTGTCTCTCCTCTGGATCACAAAGCTGTGTAGTTCAGTCTATCCCTGTCTTTTTGGCTGGCTTGTTCTGGGAGAGGATGTAGGAATGAGAGGGGTGACAGTGAGGGAAGATTTACTGTGTGTCAAATACCTCATTGCTGCTCTAGCAAATCCACAGGGATACATCACTAAAAGCATCCTAATGACCTTGATGTAATGGGTTTAAGCCTTGGAAACCTTGCTTGCTGGGAAGGGCACCCCAGGGCTTTGTGCTTGGCTTGTGGAAGAGAAGGGCTGGGTTCCCAGCAATGGTCAGGACAGACACCAGTGGCTGGCTCTTTGGGGTGCCAGCAGGTACCCATTCTTCTGATAAGGAGCCAGAGAGAGGGCAGCCACATGCAGGGCTTTGTCATGGCAGAGGAATGACTTGGGAGGCTTGGCCAAGCACCAACTACCACTGTTGCCTCGGAAATGTAGATTACCAGTGATTGCAGCTGTATGGAGGCCAACTAAGTCCCAGAAGAGATGTAATCTGAAGAAAGGGTAATTTTCTTTATGGAGATGTCTGGGTGTTGGTCGAAGAGAGGGAGATGCACAGAGGAGTGTGGCCATAGCTGAGGTCAGCAGCTTCTCAGCTTGGCTGCTGGTGACACAAGTGGAAGGGAGAGGTGCTGGGGGATGAAAGTAGAAATACATTTTTTCAGTGTATGCATGTAAAATGCATATGATCCTGAAAGTGCTTCAGTAGAGGTTCTCTGTAGTCACTGGGGTGATCAGCATCAGGTTCTAAATTGTTCTCCATGTGTGCTTGCAAGTCTTGAGTGTGGGTAGGGTGAAGCCAGGCTTCTGGGGAAGTATGCCAGTGGGAGGCCCAAAATAAACTATCCAAAGTTGAGAAGTTAAGGAAGCTAAATGTATGTATAGAGCTCTAAGAAAAGGGTGTTGCATTTGAAAGCATATTTTTGACAATCCATTTGCTTAGTCATCTCCCAGATAACTTCACTATTTTTTGCATTTTTTGCTCTGATAACACTTTGCTGTCTATATAATGGGTTCAACATCCCCATTCTTTCTAGTGTACCAGGAAAACATATCTGCTAATTTTGAGTTAGCTTTGTGGAATTGTTATACCTCTTGGCTGTGAAACAAGTACAATACTGTTCTTAAAGGCATCTTAAAGGAGCATAGTGGGCATTATTTCCCTTTTTTTTTTTTTTTAAACTCCTTTCCAATGTCTGCAGTCAAATTTGAATAGAGAATATATCCTCTTGTCATTTCAAGTGTAATAAGGACTGTGCTCTCCTCTCCCCCAAGCAGCAAAGTACTGATGTTTGGGTTCAGCACAGTCATCTACTGGGGAATGAATGCAAGATCAAGGGCATTCACAGTTTTTTATTCCTGTGTGATTGCAGGGGCTGTGGTATTGCTAGGAGGTTGCTCACAAATGGTGGCTTAGATTACCTCTTTTGCAGGCAGCAAGATTTGCATCTTGCCACTCCTGTTTGATCTGCAGGGTGATGGGAGCTGTACACATTCAGATGTTCTGAGTAGCAGGCTGCAGTCATTAGGGCAGTGCTTAGACCCCAGAGGCTTTTTCTGTGTTTTCATCCTGTTTCAGTAACTGTGTCTCTTGTTATGTTGTTCCTGAATATTTTCTCTTGTAAAAGGAGACTGTTTGTTGCAGCTGTTTTACCTCAAATATCTTGAATCTCCCTTAGGGAAGGGGAGGAAGAGTTCCTGAGGCTTCTGCATAAGTAGCCTATAGAAACACCTACATTTCTTTCCCAAGTATAAAGGCAGAATTATTACTGATGCTCTCTTAGTCAGCTGATGGATCCTGGCTGGTACAGCCTGGGATTCCTCCCTCTCACTTGCTCTGTTGAAGGGATTTAGTAAGGGAGCTGGAGTTTCTTTTTTCTTTGGCATGTAATGATACTGGATGCCTTTGGTTGCTTTTGTTAGAGAAGTGTAGCTAGGAGGTGTCAAAGGAAATTATGGATGTTTGTTTGGTCTCCTGGCTGGATATATAACCATGTGGGCTTTAGTAAAATGTGCATTGAATAAACATTGGGTAAATCTCCTAGCACAAGCTCTGGCTGGAAAATGCTGTTGGGAGCCATGCTTAATCTTCATGGAAGGATTTAAAAATAAATGTTCATACGAGAGGGGTTGGTTTTTTTTTTTGCACCCCGCATGTGGTTCTCATCTGTTCAGTGCTTTGTGATGTTCCTATTTGTGTTCTCTTTAAAGTCAGCCATCCAACCTTGGGAGAGGATTATCCCAGTAAAATTCTCCAAAGCCTGTATTGCCATCAGAGTGCCTTCTTTCCCCCTCTTTCATGCTGTTGGTGGCTAACATGAGCCCAGGCATGACCCGTTCCCATGTTAACTCCCTTTGGTCCCACCTTGGGAGGCAGGTTGAGCCTCATTGGGCAGCAGTGGGTTTGCTGCACTGGCCATGGCAAAGAGCCCTTGTGGCTAGAACCCACCAGAAGGGGCAAGAGCTGCATCAGAACTGCCAGTGCCCTCAGCAGCAGCAGCTCTGTCCCAGGGGGACAGAGGTGCCTTCCCCTTTGTGGAATGGCCTGAGATTGAGGTCTGAGGCAATGTGTGCTACAGTCCCCTGGCTCCTGCTGTCCCCTCAGCTAGTCCTCCCTTTTCACGGGGAGTGCAAGGGATGCCCTGGTGGCAGGAATCTCCATTAGGAGCAAGCTCTGGGTTCCTCAGGGCCTGTTGGGTAGTGAGTGGCTGCAGTGACCCTGGGGGCAACCTCCCCAGCCCAGGACTCCATGGCTTTGGACACCAGGGTTGGCTTTGAACACCAGAGCTGACTTTTGCATGCCTTGGGACATTTACCAAGAGCAGTGGTGCCCTGCCTTTGCCTTGTGAGCTCGTGCAGGGCATTTAATTTTTCTGTCCATGTCTGGAAGTGGTATTTCATAGCTACCACAGGCAGGTATTCATGAAGCTGTGCTAATGGGTGCTTCTATGAAACTGATGTCAGCCCACATCTCTTGCAGTCCACTGTAGCAAACTGAGGGGAGTTTGCTCCTTCAGACTTGCTCTTCCCAGCTTTCTAGCTCTGCTTCCCTCCCTCTCCCACCCTTCTCCCTGCCTCTGTGCTGGTCTCCATCAGCTCTGTGAGTCCCTGACAGGTCTGGAGCGTGTGTGGTGGTTTGGTGTGGCTGTTGTTCAGCTTGCATCAGTCAGTTACTGTTAAGGGTTATAATCAGTGTAAAATCTCTGGAGTGCAGCTATTTACAGAAAGAAAACCCCACCCTTCTAGGCTTGCATCAAACAAGAGTTTTATTCTCATTAATTGAATTCCTCTAGAGTCTGATAACTTGGGTATGCTGAAATCAGATAAATAAAAAGCCTCCCTCCCTGCTAGCTGTGTAAGCTTTTCCTTAACTCCCTCATCGAGGGGACTAGGCTCTGCTAAGTCAGTAGCTGAAGATCAAAACTTCTGCATATGCCTGCTCAGAGAGTGTAGGCAAGAGGACACTCAGTGTGCTCTATCAGCAGAAGGAGGGTTTACCTCATATGTGACCCTAACCCCCCTTCTCAGTTGACTGAGGATTTTTTTGAGCTGTTTAATCACCCTCAGAAACACAACGTCTTGAAACCAGGACTGTGCTTTCCTCCAGACCTTCAGCCCTATGAAGGGGCAGGTCTGCTCCTGCTGAAGTTGGGGTTTATCTCCTTGGGAACATCTCTTAGGCCACGCTGCCCCATCTCATCACGTGGGTGCTGAGATGTGTTGCTTTGGGATGCAGGGGGGAATTTGGACTTGGGCCCGAGGTGTGGTGTTGCTGAGCTGATGCTGTAATCCTGGAAAAATCCAACTTGCAGCTTTTTCCAGACTCCATACATCAAGCTAGACTTGGCAGTCGTTATGTCCCTTTTTCCAGTTCATCTCTTGCATGTCATTCTTGCCTTGCTGCCCAAGGCTGGGGCCCCTCACTCAGCAAGTGCTGTTGATTAGTTCAGGGTCCTTCTTTCCTGTGCCTAGGTCACCCAACCTGTAACGAGGTTTGTCAGCCAGGCTTTTGCTTCTCTTGGTTTCCATTCAACACCACTCTCCTCTTTCAGAGTCTTTCTGCTTTTCTCCTCCCCTGCCAATTCTGGTGCCACCTTTCTGTTTGCACCCTGGGCCTGGATTCTGCCCTCCCCCTTCATTTGTTGGTATTTGTGTCCCCTGTTTACAACACCACTGTGGTGGCATCTGCCCCACCCCCGGGATGCTTTTTCCACCCTCTCTCCCATCTCCTGGCCTCACCATCTGCTGCCTCTGCTCCTGCTGTTGTGCAGCAATGTGAAGCCAGCATTAGTGCCCTGACCATGCTGACCTCCCCATCTTGGCACGCTGCTCCTTCCCTCTGCCTTTTTCCTCAGAAATGCTTTAACTTCTCTTGCTGCACTGAGTACTGCTAATCATACTCACCCCCCTTCTGCACCTTCAGACTTGCTCCTCAAACCTTAGCAACTTTGAGAAGAGGTCTAGCATACAAAGAAGGACCTGTCTTCACCTGGGTGTTTGCCCTGTCCTCCTCCATGCTTTTTGCACAGGTAGACATTCAATTTTTTTGCTTGTCTTAAAGGGTCCAAGCTCATTCTCCCTTGTCTCAGTCATTTGCTTTGCTACTCACAGCCTTTCTCCCTCAATGTATAGCTGCTTTATCCCCTCCTCCTTCAGCAGCTGCTCTGTCCTCCACAAGCCCCATGGGATGCTTTGTCTGGAGCACTTGCCTCTCAGCTCTCTGCCAGTTCAGTCTTTCTCTGTGATTTACTTTGCAAGGCCTTACTTAATAGTCCCCACTGCTCTACATCTCAGTCATGATCCAACATTACCCTCCTTGACTTTGTTTTGCTTATCACCAGGGCAATTGCTGTTTTGGTCTCTTTCTGGAACATTTTCCTCCAATTCCTGTTGTCTTTGCCTTTTCCTGACTCTCTGTCAGAACTTTTCTTATATCCTTGGGAGTATACACTGCCCAGCATCAAGGTTCAGTGTTTCATGGCTATAAAGGGCTTGTTCTGTGATGCTATCCACCCATTCTTATGGTTCTTGCCTCCTGGTAATTTTATCTGCTAATCAAGAGTTTGACTGGGTGCTCTCTGCAGATGGTACAAGTTCATATTTCTGTTCAAATTAAAATCTTGACCTCTATCTCTGGAGCTTATTTCTGTTATGTGCATGTACCTGAGTCTTCTGCTTGAGAAGTGTAAGTTGCACCATTTCCTATTCATCTCTTCCTCTGAAATTTGTTTAGGGGTTTTTGTTTTGGTGTTTTGGTTTTTTTTCTTTTTTTGTGGTCTGCTGAAGTTCTCCTGAACTCTCAAATTAGTTCCTCCTCTGCCTTGCAAAATGCAAATTGCTTGTCTTCCCTTTAAAAGCCCTTTTTAGTCTTGTTGTACCTTGTCTTTTCAAGCTCTTCTTCCCTCTATGTGGCTTTTGATTCCTAGCCTCTGCCTCTTGTTGGGTTTCCTCAAGCTGGGCTCGTGGAGAAAGATGTTTTATCTGATCATGCTGCCTTGTCTGTGTGAGTGGGAGTAACCTACAGCAAGCACCTGCAGCACTGCTTCACCTGATGACTTGCCACAAAGCCTGTTAGAGACCTGCTATTGGTGTTTCCCAATGGAGAGAGACCATGGCACTTCCTCATACACTGATTTTCTGCTCCCTGCCTTCTCTAGACCCATCTGCTGCCTGACTGAAAGTGCTGTTTCACAGTATGGCAGAGCAGGTGGAATATCTCAGCTGCTAATGAGCAGGATTGTTTTCCCATGTCCCCAAAACCCATAGAAAGAAGTATTCTTGCTGGCTTGGTGAAAACAACTCCTTGGTTAGTTCTTTCAGCTCACTCTGAGGGTCAAGAATGGGGAGAGAAGTGTGTAAGTTGCTAGGAATAAAGTGAGAAAGCAACTGCTTTTTTTTTTAACTATGGCAGCTGGTCCCTAGATCAGCTTTGTGAAACCACATTTCTAAACTGAATTTCTTGGGATGAGGGTGTTTCTGATGCTATTTTTTTTCTATAAGGGAGCTAGCACAGTGAGGCTGCTCTGAGTAGGTAAATTTGCTGCTGAGCTAAGGTAAATAAGAGCCTATAGCAATGGTGCATGATGTGTCCTTCACAGGATGACTTAGGTTTAAAGGGTCTTCTGGTCCAGCTCAAGGAGGACTACCTAGAGCAAGTTGCTCAGGGATCATGTCCAAACAGCTTTTGAATATCTCCAGGGTTGAAGACTCTACACAACATTTTTGGGCAAATGGCTGTATTGGGAAGAGTGTAACCATTGGTCAAGGGAGGTTTTCCCCCCCTCTCCTCTGCTTTAGTGAGTCCACTTCCAGCTTACTGTGTCCATGTCTGGGCTTCCAAGTTCAAGAGATTACTGGAAACCAAGTTCAAAACAAACTAGAACACATAAAATTTCACCTGAAGACTAGGAAAAACTTCTTTAATATGAGGGTGACAGAGCCCTGGAACAGGCTGCCCAGAGAGGTGGTAGAGTCTCCTTCTCTGAAGATTTCACAACCTGTCAGGACACATTCCTGTGTGACCTGCTCTAGGTGAACCTGCTTTAGCACAGGAGTGGATTCAATCTCCAGAGGTCCCTTCCAGCCCCTACCATACTGTGATTCTGTAACCTGTGCCTTTGTGCTGTCACTCCTCACAGTTGTGTAAAAAAAGGGTTTTCTTGTTCTTTGCAGCTGGTCTGTCCCCCTGGTGCATGGATTTGTTCCTCCCCAGGGAGAAGAATCACATCTGATTGTCCTTCTTACTCATTGGTAATAGTATCATGTTATGAATGTGCATAAAGGGAATGATTGTACCTTTCTCCCTCCCAGACTGGAAGCAATAGTAATGTAAATGCTTCTGCATCTCTCTCTTCCTTTATTGTTTTCCTTTCCAAATACCAGAAAGCACCTGTCCTCCCAGTTGAAAATGGAAGCCTTGGTGATTTGGTGTCAACTGCTGATAGTCTCTGTAGCATGTCAAACTAATAAATTACAGTGTAAAAAAGATTAAGAGTTCTGACATCTTAATTAACAATAACAAGCAGAAGAATCTCTCTGGATCTGCATCTCTCTTTTTGAGGATGATGTCTCACTGGATCACAGAGGTTTTGAGAGGCAGCATCTTGCTGGTGCTTAGTGAACAGAGAATAAACCAGAATAATTCAGGGGTGAAATTGAAACTGTCTGTTATTATATGCCTATGCTTCGTAATCATGTATTCCTTTATGGTGGGGCAGGAAAAATGTTTTGGAGAAATGAATGTTTTTAGCCAACACACTTGACTTTGGGGATAACTTAGAGCTTTTGGGTAAACAGTAAATTTTCTGCTGAAGAAAATGTACATTGTACAAGATGGTAGCTTTGCTGTGCAAATTTGATATTCTCTTGTGCTAATAACCATGGCTGATGGGCACAAATGTTTCCTTAGCATGAGGGAAGTGGGAGAGGTTGCTCATTGCTGCATTCACTTCTAGACACTACACTTCATAATTTTTTGCAGTGCCAAAAGTTTTCTTCAGAACTTTGTGCTCAAAAGGAGTTGGGGGTCAGGTATTAGAGCTTGTGCCAAAGGTAATGGCTGGGTTGCTGGACAGCAGTGTGCTTTGGGAGGTAGGGAGGGATGTGCAGCAAGGCAGCTTGTGATCAGCTCTTTAAACCTCTTGATATCTAACAGGTTATTGTTGAATCTACTTAGGAAGAAAATTGTTTGAGGTTAAGTAGTTCATAAATGGCTGCTTGTGGGTGCTGATTTGAAGACTGTAAAAGGAGATGTTCTGGCCCTGCCCAGAACAGGCATTCAGGTAAAAGTCCTTGAGAAAGTCAGGAGCTCATAAATGTCATCCTTAACAAAATAAGGGAGAACCTGGAGTCACTTGGGGCAAGGGAGGGCAAGGAAGCCAAGCAAGCAATTTTCAAGAGTATGGAAAGATAAGTCAGAACACTGGAGCTTCTCTTTGGAGGTAAAAGGAGGAACTTGTGTGTGCTCCCTCCATTTGTTTCAAATGAAGAGATTACAAAGCTTTTCTTTTCTTTGGGAAAAGCAAATTTAAGTTAAGGTAAGGAAAGAAACTTCCCATAGATCAGAAGTACTTTGAGAGACTTTCTCATGAAAGAGAGAGGATTCCTTTAATGAAAGGCTGACTATGGTAAATGTCATTTCCCTTTGGCAAGGATAATGTGAAGGTGAGATTTGGGACTCTACAATCTCCTCTCCTGGAGAGTGTTCTAAGCATCTGGCATGTTCTGAGGTGAATTGCAGTAATAATAGGGGCATTCTGTTGCTTAATATTGGGAGGGATTTTGCAGAGCATGCAGGGGAAAAAAAAAAAAGTGACATTAAAACATTATTGACTGTGAAACAAAATGAAGTTTCATATTGTCTGAGAGTGAGTGATCGCACAGGGAATAGCGTTTGACAATTCTAAGAGTGACCCTGGCTGTTGAACATGTAGGACCTGAAGACTAAAGAACGATAATAAAAAGAAATACAGGGGCTGCAGGGCATAATGAACTATGTCAGAAATTTCCTGCCTAGTTTTGCCGCTCGAACAATTTAATTTCCTCTCCTCTGTTTGATAGTTTTGGGACACACACCAGCTAAGAGTTCAGCAGTCTGAATTGTACAGTGATGCTTCATAGCTTTGGTGCTGGCATGACTGTGCTGAACCTTTTAGAGGTGTGGGAGCAGTACTGAAAATGCTGGAGTAAATGGTGTGTCCTTATGTGTATTTTAAAAGTTGAAAGAAGAAAAAAACGTGCACAGGAATCTTGAGAGACTTCACTTTTTGTGCAGGTCTGCACTAAATCTTCTAGAGGAGTACCTGTGGTGATAGCTTCAGAGCTCAGGCTGGGAAGGCAGTAACAAAGCCATCACTGCTTTTCCTTGGAAAAATGCAGTAGACATTGCCTTGGGCATTCAGCATGACACTGTAAATGCTGCTGTGTATTGTAGTGTGTAACTAGTCCTAGAACCAGCAGTAGTGATACAAGTCACTAGGGCATGTATTTAGTGGGCTGTAGGAAAGAAGAAACTCCTTAGGATAAGAAACAAGAAGCAGTGCAAGTTAGGAGCAGTGTATGGGCAAAACAGCACTTCATGCCTGCATATTACCAATGTAAGTACAATCTGCCAGGGAGCTTCTGCTGTATATTTTCCCCATAATGACAAGGGTAATGATGGAATGGATATAAAGAACATGCTGACCCAAGAGTTGGAAAAGGGATGGGAAGGTTCTGTTCTGCCCTTGGAGGAAGAGAGAGTCTATTTGATGAAATAGATTTCAAAAAATAGGCTTTATCTTCTGTACAGAAAAGAGACTACATTGCTACTGGAGCACTCTGCTGATCTGTGGGGCTCCTCAAAGCTTCGGGGAGCAGGGATTCTTTCTGAGCATCTTTGCAGGAAAATAGTCAAACTATAATAAACAGTAGGTGTATTGAAAACACTGCTGAGTCCCCAGCAGTTGTTTACTGTCCCCAGCAGGACAATCTGCTCAGTCTTTTCCCTCATATGTCAGCACATTGTTATTCACCTTTTGCATCAGGTAGACCTTGATCAACCAGCTTCTTCAAAACCCGTGTGAAGTAAGGAGGCTGAACATCACAAGCTGCTGAGAGCAGGGGCCTGTGAGCAGGATGGCTGCCCTGCTGCTCTCCTTCCTTATGTTAATAGGGGGTATTGCTCTTCTCTGCCCACAGGTGTGGCTGGCTGGCTTCTGGACGCTTGACATTTCAAAGTAAGGCTATACTAGATTAAAGAGTCGTTTCAGACTTTAATGCAGACAAATAATTTTAAATCTACTTTCTGATGGAATGATTGAGAACAATAGAACTGTAAGAGCAGGGAGATCTTGCATCTGGCATCCCCTGGGGCAGGTTCATTTCCACCTGTGGTGTTCCTGAAGTTAAATGTCTGTCAGAGGGAACTGTAGTGTGAGAGACTTAAGTCTCAAAAAGTAGCCTCTCTTGTACCTCTTTTCCCTTGCTTCTGGAAGTTAAAAGTGTACCTAAGCCCCCTCATTCAGCCTGAATCTCTGCTAAGTCCGAGCCTATTGTTTCTTCTCAGTATCCAACATAGATAATGAATTATTCCTTCTTTATTCTAGCATTTTTCAAAGTTTAAAAGTTGTAGTAATAGACATGAGCTGTGGCTCAAGAATATGTAATTCTAAGAGGATGTTAAAATTAGGATATTTTAACATGCATAATTGTAGACACAGAGAAGGAGCAGTTAGAGGAATGTGACATCCATATAGTATGAGGTTTGCTTAAAAAAGAAATAGAAAAAAAACCCCACAAGGGCAGATCACATTTAACACTGTGCAGCTGTAGAATACCAATGCTGTACTGGGGAAACTAAGGAAGTCGTCTGTCAATATAAGGACCAGATCTGAGAGGTACCAGAGGATGAAAAATGGCTCTGATCTTGGCGAGGGGGTTGGATGTCTGGCTGGATGCATAATAATGATAGCAGAGGTACAAGACCTCTTGCAGTCCGAACCTGGGAAGCTAGTCACAGGCCAGGACAATCTGTGGTGATTAAAAGAAATGTCACCTCTTTTGTATTTATTGAAAACATTTTTCTTCAAAGACAGTAAACATCTGCTGTGGAAGTGAGGGCTGTGAGACAGAACAGCTAGAAGAGATGAGTGAGAGCTGTTGTGGAGGAAGAACAAAGAGCTTCATTGGAGGCTCCTGTCTCGTTTGCCCGTGCTTTGATATTTCCCCACTGATTGTGATATTTCCATACCAATTATTGTATAAATTGTTCCTGGCTGACCTCTCTACTTAGCCATCCTTAGTTGGCTCAGCAGTGGGAGGAATTTGAATGAGGAATGAGTAGCTTTTTGAGTCAGTTAAGGAAGGACAGTCCATGTGCTGGAAGTGGTGGGATGGTGGCAGGAGTGGAGGAGGAGGATAGGGGATTGGGCACCCTTGGTAGCAAGATTCAAACATCAAAGCAAAAGGGTGGAGGATAGGGACAGTGTTGTTCTGCAGGTGGCTCCAGCCAGAATTTCAGCACAGCGAGCTCTTTTTCGGCATGACAAAAAAATACAACAAGCAGAATACTGTATTTTCCCTGAATGAGGCTTTACAGTAATAAGGAGGGGGTTACCACATGTTTTCTTCTGATAGCATTGTTTTTTTTCCATCTGACAGCAGGTTGCAGCGTGCAGAGATTGTCCCTGCTGTGACTCATTTATGCAAAAATTAAGCCTGAACCTAGTTTTTATTTGTGCACGTTAACAGGAGACTTCACAGAATAGCAGGTGCATGTTCCTAGAAGAGA
Organism: Ceyx melanurus; assembly: GCA_024611195.1. Classification (NCBI taxonomy): domain Eukaryota; kingdom Metazoa; phylum Chordata; class Aves; order Coraciiformes; family Alcedinidae; genus Ceyx; species Ceyx melanurus. The sequence continues at coordinate 20,314 of JANHGL010022085.1, forward strand.
ATCTCTCTGTGTTGCCTTTGGGGTAGTCTCCTATAGAGATTATGTTAGTCTTCAGCAATGAAAAATAAGATGGCCTCTTGGGGAAGTGTTCTCAGTGGTTGAACAATGGTGAGGCTGGAAGAGCCTTCTTGAAATAAAGCACTGTTCTGTGGATAGCAGTCCTTGCTTTTTCTCTTGACTCCACAGCAGGGCTAAGTAAGGATCTGGTCTTGGCAAGAAGCTGTCTGTTTCCTCCCCACGGCACAGAAGGGAAGGCTGTCCTCTGGGAAGCATCATGCCTAAGGGAGACTGAAAAATTAATCTGCATTAAGATGGAACATGAGCTTTGAAGGATGTTATCTGTCCCTGAGCAACTTGCTGAAGCAAAGGCCTGTGCAGGGCATAATGCTCCTGTTTTGGGGTAGGGGATTCTAACCACCAAGGAGTGAGTTTCAGGGGAGCCCTGCCTGCTGGGCCACAGTTTATGTGCACTGTTAGTTCATGACAGCAGCTAACACAAGAACTGCTCCAGCTAGAAAGCTGTTTCTGCCTGCCCTGTGGTTTCCCAGCCTGCTGCCCATGAGCTGGGAATCCTTGCATCCTTGTACTGGATGAAAACAGTTTATTTCTTGTGGGCACAATCATCCTTTCCTCACTCTGAGCAGGCTGCAGGTATGGCTGCTGCCTCCTGCGGCACTGGGACAGGGCTGAGGGTGCTCAGTGCAGTCAGAGGAAGACTCTGCTGTCACTTGCCTCTCCTCAGGTGGTGCTGTGCCATGCACTGGGGAGCAAGGGCCAGCTGGGCCTGGGGTGAGCCTGGGATCCTGCACCGCTCTGGCCCGAGTGAGCCCTGAGCCTGTGGGAGGGCAGCAGTTGCCATAGGCTGTGATACACTTGGTGCTTGCACCTGCTCTTGGGTTGTGTGTGCCCAGAGCATCTCTCAAGCTAGGAAGCAGACACTTGAGCATAACTGCTCTTTAGCACTTGTGTCTGAATTGTTTTCATTACTGGGGACTTTCTGCCAGGTCCTGGGGTCTGCTGCAGATGCTAATTTGTCATAGCCAAATAGGATTTATGCACCCTCCCCTTCCCTGCGCACAGGCTCCCACTTCAGTTCTGAGAGTGTTTTGGGGAAGCCAGTTCAGTTGGCTGTGTTCAGAGCAGAGATAGCTATGCTTGTAGAGAAAAAGCTGAAGTTGTGCTTTTTTTTTTTTTTTTTTTTTTTTTTTTTTTTTAAGGTTTTTTTCCAGTTTAGCCAATGCATAAGTTTTGCAGACCAGCGTGTACCCCTATGGCCGCAAACTAATCCCTTCATAG
>JANHGL010022086.1:0-11398 GCA_024611195.1 Ceyx melanurus
TCAGGCAGGGGGGTTGGACTAGATGATCTTCTAGGTCCCTTCCAGCCCCTAATATCTGTGAATCTGTGTGAATCTGTCTGAGGAAAATCTGAGGATATATGGACTTTAAATATATTAGTCTTATTTCTTTAAGAAAACTGATTATTACTGAACATCACAGTGAGCTCCCTTGAGCATTAAATGTCCTTTTTAAAAAGGTTACATTAAAAAAATAAAGAAAAAAATGTGCTGATCCTACTAAAAGTGGCAGAATATGGACTGTATGATTTTATTCTGTTTTGTGTTAAATCAGTACTGAAACTCTGACCAAGAGAAATAATACTGCCACGACTCATTTTAGTTCTCTAAGCTGAACAGACAGTTCATACATCAGACTGCTCTCTAAGCTCAAAATTCTCAGACTCTGCCTCTAGAAAGGTTTTTTGCAGATCTTGACACTTTATTACCCTAACTCAGTTTTGGGCACAGGTCAGAGTTAAGAAGGTATCACTCAGAATTGATAGAGCTATATCTGCCAAGAAATACGAAGTTACAGCCTGTGGCTTTGAAGTCATACCCTTCAGTTCAGAATGCCAATATATAAATAACAATTATTTAAACTAGCTACCAAAAAAAAAATAAAATTGTTTAAGCAACTTCACAAATATAAAGGTGCTAACTTCTTCCTGAAATTTCTTGAGTATTGTCCTTACACAAAAAGAAAAGTTTGTCTTAATTTTTCTCAAGGCAAGTGATGGGGGGCTAATGAGACCAGTTCTAAACAGAAACATTCATACACCATGTTTGAAAAGCAAAATTTGAGAAGTTTCCAGATATGACAGTAGATATTTGTAAAATTAAGACAAAATCAAATAGGATTTGTTTTAGAAGTTTTTGTTTCCTTTTTATCTCTAAGGAAAATGGTTTCTTAGGTCGAAATCATATGGGAATTTAATTAGCTAAACTCTTATTGAATGTCTTTTTTTATCACAGTCACTTCAATGAATACTAATTATGAGATATAAAAAGACATATAGAAAATGCTTACAAATTACATAATAGAAAAAAATGTAAATGTTTGTAGGTTTGGGGCTTTCTTTTTGGTTTTTATTATTGGGGTTTTTTTTTCCATGTGTGTGGGTGCTTTGAAAAATACAGAACAAAATGAAGCTGCTCTTCATTGTGTTTTGAGATAATAATAGTGCATTTTGAAACAAAATGTGTCATGGGATATGCTCCAACATATTTTGGGTAAACAAAATGCTTGATGAGTCTGAGAGGCTATTGTAACTTCTAAGAGAAAGTCAATTCCACTTTAGAAATATTGGTGATGAATATGTTGCGGGAAAACATGTAAGATGAAGAAACATGTTTTTAAAACTTTGTTTACAGAGCTTCTAGGACAGATAAAATGCCTGTCCAGTCCAGCTCAATCTTTTTCTATATTAAGATGATTTAAAGAATCTTAAGCCATTCACTACAACATAACTCAGGGAATTGTGAGAAAGAAATAATCTGTATTTCACAGATAGATGGTGGAAATCCAAATAGAATAGTAAAGCAAAGGTTAGTTTGGATGTCTCTGGCTAATAACTAATTAAATGTAAATATTCTTGACCTTATAAACTGAATATAACCTTCGAGACATATACCACGAACAGGCAAAGATGGAGCCAGACTTTTGTCATTCAGGATAGTGAATGGATCATCTCCACAAGGTTCTTGTTCTCCATAGCATCATAGAATGTTTAGGGCTGGAAGGGAGCTCCAAAGGTCATCTAGTCCAGCCCCCCTGCAGTGAGCAGGGACACCCTCAACTAGACCAGGCTGCTCAGAGCCTTGTCCAACCTCACCTTGAATATCTCCAGGGGTGGGATCTCAACCACCTCCCTGGGGAGTCTGTTCCACTGTTCTACCACCCTCAAGGTAAAGAACTTCTTCCTGATATCTAGTCTAAATCCACTCTTCTATAATTTAAACCCATTACCCCACGTCCTTTCACTACAGGCCCTTGTAAACAGCCCCTCTCCAGCCTTCCTGTAGGCCGCCTTCAGGTACTGGAAGGTGGCTATAAGATCTCCCCGATGCCTCCTCTTCTCCAGGCTGAATAACCCCAGCTCCTTCACCCTGTCCTCGTAGGAGAGGTGTTTCAGCCCTCTGATAATCTTTGTGGCCCTCTTCTGAACCCTCTCCATCAGGTCCATGTCTTTCCTATGTTGAGGCCTCCAGAACTGGATGCAGTACTCAAGGTGAGGTCTCACCAGAGCAGAGTAGAGGGGTAGAATCACCTCTCTTGATCTGCTGGCCACACTTCTCTTGATGCAGCCCAGGATGCAATAGGCTTTCTTGGCTGCAAGTGCATACTGTTGGCTTATGTCCAGCTTCTCATCCACCAACACTCACAAGTCCTTTTCTGCAGAGCTTCTTTCCTCAAGATGTGCTGGACGCTCTAGTATCCTTATGCCTTTTTGGACTATTTTATTCCTTGGACTAACACCTTCATCCCATCACCATTCTTCTATCTGTACAGACACACATGGACTTCTTACAAACTACACATAATTCAGGAGCTATATTGTCAGTCACAATAACTGCTTGAGAAGGACTCAGGAAACCTGGATATCTGTTTATTTGTCAGCCCAAAAGAAGCATTGACATTTGATTGACAGTTGGAGGTCATATTTTGTACTTTTCAGATTGTTCCTGGTTTTTTAGTTTTTTCTCAAACTAACCTGAGGTTGGACAAGGCTCTAAGCAGCCTGGTCTAGTTAAGGGTGTCCCTGCTCAATGCAGGAGTGCTGGACTAAATGACCTTTGGAGGTCCCTTCTAGCCCTAAACATTATATGATTTTATGATTCTAGGATTCATTCAGCAGTCATGCACAGCAAAATGAGCCTACCTGCCTTCTTGCCCGAGGACTAATTAGTGCAGGAACTCTTGGAGCAGAAAATGAACAGAATAGGAAAAAAAAGCCCAAACTAAACCTAACAGTAAGCACCCTTTCTTTTCCATGTAGGAGAGTATTCTTGTTAGGAAAACTTAAAGTCAAGATCCTACCTGTGTTCAGTTTCTACTAACATTTTTTTCTGATGCATCAGCAGTGGAGGATGAAGGTGTCCTTTCTTACCATATCTCTTGTAAGGTATCTGTGGATGCTAAAATAACTACTGCATGGAATTTTCCTTCTTGTGGGATCACAAAGACTCCCACCAGATGCGACCTTGGTGGCAGCTGTTTGTGAAAACTGTAGGAAGATGTTTTGACTATGGGTGTTGTGGCACCCCAGCCAATCACCAAGGGGGTGTCTGGCTCCTTGTCCAATTACCATGAATTTAAAAGGGTATTAAAAGAGCTGTAAATTAATAAATAAAGGCTTCTTGTCATCTTAATGAAGAAAATCGTCTCTTCCTCGCTCTTTCTCTTCCTCCGGCAACTGGAAGATAAGCAACAAGGTAGCTGCTCACAAATGGTTATCTTCACTATCTCACAACTGACATCTACAGAGGTATTAATTTTGCTAGATCTCAAAACTGAACTGAAATGCAGGATATAGCTAAGGGAAATGCTGATTTCAGAAGTCTAGAAATGTTTCTAAAGATCACTAAATCATTCAGCTGTATGTATCAATTCTAGTGTATATGAAGCAACTAAGTAGTAACAGATTGTAAATATCTGTTACAATCAGTTTATCCCTCTGTGGGACTGAACACACTTTTTTTTCCTGGTATGTCTGATTGATATTCAGACAGCAGATAGCTTTGCTAGAGATATCAAAGCTCAGAATCTGGATTTCTAAAGATATGCTAGGATCCAGTTCAACCTTCTTCAAAACAAAACCCCTTCCCTTGTGTTTCACAAGCAATTTTTCAAGTATTATATATGTCATGAGGAACTTTGAAGTTAATAAATATTATTGTGTCAAATAAAATAAAAGACAGCCTTCTCAGTGAGACAAAAATCAACTTCAGTACTATATAATATATGACTTTAGTCCCTCGCAGCAATTTATGGGAGTTACAGCATTTGAAAGAAATTTGAGAGCACAGCAGTGGGTTTGGATTACAACATATCCCAGCTATAAGAAAAAGTATCTTTCCAAAAAAAAAAAAAAAAAAAAAAAGGGTTTATGAGGTGAAAGAGTTATGTAAATGGTCTTTTGAAAACTTGTAAGAAAAAAAATTTCTAGTACAACGAAACTCCTGGAAAAACAGGCAATTTTTTTTGGGTGTGTTTTATAGTAAGAATATTTTTCTTTACTGTCCAATAAAGCATATGAAATATGGAAAAACTTTAGTTTATAATTACATGTGTGATGAGTTTCCACCAAGTTCATAAGTCCTCTTTTACTGCTGATTGCTATAAAAGTGAAAACCAGCAACCTCTGATTTCACACCATAACCTTGCTCAAGGTGTGAAAGGAGTGCTCCTGAGGAAAATACAGGTGCTTTAGAAGCATCATGACTTCCTGTGAAGCAAGGGCTAAAAAAAGCAACACGTTTGAGCACCATCAGGAAGGGCACTGAGAACAAAAAAGATCACATTTGCAACTGCAGAAAACCTTGGCTACCACTCACAGATCATCTCTGCAGAGCAGAAGTGATATGTTAGAATATAAGGAGGTATGAAACAGAGCTACTAAAATGACAAAGGGGACAGAACTAAGGCTCTGTAAGGAGAGACTAAAAAGGTTTGTATTCTTCAGTTTAAGAAGTTGAAAGATAAGGGAGATGTCTCAAAGCTTTACATCCTGAAGATGGATGAGTGCAGAACCATTAGTTGCCACCCAACTGTACTGTACACACTCAAAGGTCACTTGGTGAAATTGGCTCAACACAAATAAAAGTAGCTCTTTTTTGCACAATAATTTGTGAACTTCTAAAATGTGTTTCCTCAAAAGAATATGAGGCAGGCAATATCAGCTGTTTCAAAAATAAAAGAGACATTGATGAAGAGCAGGCCCATAAATAGTTGTTAAAAGGTGAAGGCAGGGGTTTCCCTTCTGAAAGTGTTGTTCCAATGACTGTTGGATAATCTAATATAATCCTAGGATTATAAACATGGAAATATGTTGCAGGATAAAATATCCAAACCCTGGGTTTGTCATAGTTACAACTCTTGTTATAATTCTGGATACAGTTCTGGTCTCTGTATGTTCTGAAGGATACTAAAATCCTTGAAAAGGATTCAGAAAAGAACCACTGAAAGACTGGTGGACTGGAAAATATGCAATACAGTGAAAGAATGTATATCAATCCAGTTAATCATACTGACCACAAGGAAGAGACTCAATGTCATGCCATACACACACCTATAAGAGAAACAGAACTTTGTCAAAAGATAGATCTTCAGTCTAAAAGGTAATTATAATAAAAAGGTCAATCAGAAAATAAATACATTCAGAATACTAATCAAGTAAAAAAAACACAAGGCTAATATTGCTGTAAATGATGGATGTTTTTTCATTAAAACGGATTACAGTTGCATGGCTTATTTAGTGACTTTTTAATACTAAATATTGTTGTCATTGCTTCTAGAAAGATGGTGATTGTTACTTTTAACAGCACCCTGTAGCTGGAAAATGAAAGTCTCATAACAACATAACTTCCAGGGATATTAATTTATGCAGTGCATGACAGCAATTTGTAGACTTCAGCAGTGAAGAACTGCAGAGTAGAAAGCCATTTGCAGGTATTTCATTTCCTGACTAACAGAAGAACTAAGATGAATGTAGCACCTCTAGGGAAGAATTATATAGACTTCTATACAGGGCTGCGACGAGTAACATCAAGTCAAATCCTTTTGATTACTGAATCCGGGAATATGTTTTAGCATAAAACTTTATCAAGAAAAAGTGTAAGAACAGGTATGTGCCAAAACATCTTACATGTTATCCTGCCAGTCAGATTCATCCACTTGAACAAGTTATATCCTGTAATCATCTACTGCATTTCTTAAGAGCTTTGTGAACCTGAAATTATATATATCATCAGCCAAACAAAACACTAATTTCCCAAGAAGATACCATGTAGCGAGATGGCTTCTCAATTATTACAGCATGTACACCATAGAACAGAAAATAATACCTTCATGAAAATAATCTGCATCAGAGTTTAAAAATGGAGACAGATTGCTTTTTCTCTATATATCTACACATAAAGATAGTGTTTCTCCCTTTTTATTCCTTTCCCAGATTATAATGGAATAATGTTATATTTCATTTCATGGCCTCACACAGCTACCAGTAAAAGCAAAGACCTATTAGACAAAATCAGTGTAGCACCTCTTGACTAAACCTGGCTGCAACAAATGTACAGTCTCATCCTCTATATAAAACAGCTTTCAAATTCAGCTTTCAGGCTGCAACTTTCAAAGCTAATAGTTCTCACCTGTCCAACATTTCTGATCTAATTACAATAAGTTTACACCTGAGCATTTAAAATTGTATATATAATTTAACCTGATTATCACAAGACCAATTCTGAATTGAACTATTTTTTATTTGCTTGGTTGTCAATTTTGAGGAAGAAGATTTTGAAAATAATATTTTAATGTTCAATTTTTTATTTTTTTTTCATACAGAAGGATCATATTTTTCAAGCTTTGCCGCAGTGCTCTGAAGGCTGCAAGCATTTTTCCAAACGAAACTTGTGATGTGGAATGACTTGCATCCAGTAATGAATGCTTTAAGTATGTGCACATATATCATGAAACATGGATTGTCTGATCAATTAACTCTTGGGAAAAGGAATGTTAACTCTTCTTATGCCTAGAAAAGAGCTTAATGAATCCCCACTTGATTTCTAGTATCTTGAAGAATTCTCAACCACCACCAGTTGCTTACACTTTTTTTTTACTATTTCTGAACATTATTGTTCTTTTTTAGCAACCAGGATCAGTACCCATGGATTTTATACTCTACCAAAATCTTATTGTCTTCAACTTGTGTAAAATAATGTAGTGGTCAAATAAAGCCTTACTCTTTATGCCACCCTCAGGTTTAGCAAAAGCAGTGCTGCAGTGTAATTTCCTGCAATAGCACACTGAAGAGGATTCAGCATCATACCTCCAAGAAATGCTGCTTTTGTTGAGAGTCTTGGTCAGAATGATTAAATCTGGTTGTTTCTTCTTTTCCAGTGTTTGAGAAGCTGCAGCTGTAACTGCAGTTGCTCAAATATATGAAACTGAAATATCTCTGGATCAATGTAGGTACTTAATTGAAAAATGTCATAGTGTTTGAGTAGATATAGCAGCAAATTAACACCCAGAACATGCTTACACAAGTGGACTCCTCATGTCACAAGCAGATGGTTTCTTTGCCCACCCTACCATTCACATTGCTGCGATGCAAAGTATATCTACTAAAAAGGCATCTTCTGAAAAGTGCCCTGAGATTTCTCGGTAAATATGAAAGCGGAAGTTCTATACATTAATTTTTTTTTAACTACAAAAAAGTAAATATATTAGTTTAAATTGACAAGTATATAAAGTCAGGGTAATGAAAATAGTGGAATGAAAGCTGTATCTTCAGAAAATACCTATTTTATATAGAATCATAGAATGTTTAGGGCTGGAATGGGCCTCCAAAGGTCATCTACTCCAGCCCCCCTGCAGTGAGCAGTGATACCTGGAAGAATATCCAAGTGTATTGAAATGAACACGTAGGAGCCCAGTGCCTCCCTCAGACATTTGTATTACAATAACTATACAGGCAAATGCAGCAGCCACTATTTCCTCAACAACACTATAAATGCAGTTCCAGCATACTTAATCCAATACTAGATTTGCCTTATTTTCTCTCTCTTTGGTATGTCATCATCGAAACAGTCTTGATTATTTAATGTTCCTTAAAATGGTACTAGCTTAGTTAATCAATGTTATTCTGTTGTTAAGCAGGATATTCTTCCTTTCTGAAACAGTATTGATTACCTAATTATTGCCATTAAAAGCATCCAAAACCAACACGCATTTAAGCCAGGGATGTCACAGCTGCTATTAAAGCTCTCATGAATAATACTATCCTATTTCTACTCAGTTTGCAGAGTTTCCCTATTTTTTAATGTCTTAATTCACTCCCTGTCGTAATATTTAACAACTTTCCCTCTTCCTCCAGCTTCCACCAGCAGACAGGGCAAAATTAATGACAAGTCACAGGATCCAGCAACTTGTTCCAGAAAGCAAGGATGCAAGACACAAAGAAAGCAATATGGCAGCAGCTATAGACAGAACACCTGTTTCTGATTTTTAAAAGTTAATTTTTAAAGTTAATTCCACCTCATTCAAACTTACTTTAGAAAATATTTGACAACAGGAGAAATTATGCAATTGGCAGGAGAATAAGACTTGGGTGTTGAAAATTAAGAGCTTCAAACTGTGAATTTGAATATATATGTGTATCTCCATATATTGTATATTATTCTTGTGTCATTAGGAGAGTTTGGCTCTACAGCTGTATTTATTATTATTGAAGGATTTGTTTGTTTATTATTAGCCATAAAATTACACATACTTAAAAGTTCTGATACTTCTTTCAGAATGCAGCAGCCAATCTGTCTCTCCAGTCATGGGGTGTTTTAACCTAATGCTCACAACACTTCGTGAGACATACCCTAGATTAAAAATCACTCCCTTTTTTTCTGGATTTTCATTGTGGGTTATGCTTGTTTTGTGTACTATAAATTGTATATATGATTGGTTATGTCTGTGTGTGTGTATTCCCTCATGTACAGTGTATTATACATATACTTTCTTGTAATATCTGTGTAGAGAGTTGAGTTATAGTATCTTTTTTTTAGTTGGTGCATAACATATAAACAGTGGATTCATATTGCAGATACAGTATACATAAAGCTTATGCTGTGAAACATCAAAAAAGTTTTTTAAAAACATCAAAAAAGTTTTTTTAGCCCTGACTGGGTAAATGATGCCATACAGGTAGCCCACATCAGCCTCACAAAAGTTCAGCAACTATAAAAAAAGGGAAAAAATTGTAATCTGTTTAGAAGCTAGAGCAATAAGATCTTTAGGCTGTAACATCAATGGAAAAGTTAAGAAGACATGGTCTGATAACTCTTTCAGTGAGGTCTGATGTGTCTTCAAGGGTGTGTAACTTCATGGTAAGATATGTCAGGAAAGACTTTAAATATGAAAAAATAGAATTATATAATTATAGTAATATTAAGGCTGAAAAATACCTCTAAGATCAAGTTTAATCAACCCAACGCTATCACAACCACTAAACCATGTCCCAAATTGCCATGTCTAAACATTTTTTTAACACCTCCAGCGGTAATGACTCCACCACTTCCTTGGGTAGCTTGTTCCAATGCTTCACCAGTTCCAGTAAGGAAATTGTTCCTAATATTCAATTTAAAGCTCCCCTGGTGCAAATTAAGCCCATTGCTTTTTGTCCTGTACAGAAAGTTTATTTTCTCCTGTGTGGACTAAGATGTAAAAGGTGGAGTGAATTCATGGACACACATCACATCAAGGCCCTAGTTGTAAAAGTCCATAGAAACTGATGGTCATTACCTACACAGCTACAGATTAACAGCTGCGTGACAGTTTTTTGTCCCTGAAGGAGACAGAGAGCCCTGCCTACAGCATTCTTGTATTGATCTCAGCCTCACACACTTCAGCTAGAGGGGCAGATGAGACAGTCATATTTGAACTTGCAAGCACTCTGAATACAGACCTGAAGAACAAGGTGGAAAACTAAAATATAGTAAAACATAAAGTTGCAGCCAGGCAGTCCTAATAAGTACCAGACTCATTGTAAAAAGACTCAGCAATAGTTTTCTATATATTCAGTGGAACTGGTTGGTTTATGAGTAATGTGAAAGTTAGCAAATAGAATTAAATTTGACTTAAATTGATTTAAATTCAAATAAATTATTTTTATTTTTGAGCTTTGTTTCTTCTGGAAGAACAGAGTAAGTAAAAACATTACTGTAACATGATGGTGATGTCTTATGATAACCTTAAAAATACTTTACTACTTACACTAAACAACCCCGATAACCACCAGGGTAACAGAAAAGGCAATGGAGGGAAAAGAGGACAAAGAAAGATGAAACTTATTATTTCCATCTCTTTGATACACTTTTTTTCTTACCAAGAATGGACTTCAGTTGCATCTTGCTATGGAACCTGTCATACTGCCTCATTTGTGTTCCTGATCCAAAAATATCCAAAAATATCCTTCTTTCTAAACAAGTTCTGTGTGTGTATATGTGTGTGTATGTGCGCATGCTTGTATATGTGATTTATGCAAAAGTCCTGTCAAAATATTCTGCTTCATCAAAAGTCTAATTTACATACATTTTTGGGACACTGTAGAGGCTGATTAACATGACATATCTCAATTCAGAAGGAATGTTGACTGAAGCACTTTAGAAGCCTAGGATGCAGGAGCATGAGGTAGATAAGCATATGGAGCTCAGTGAATGAAACAGGAGGCTGCCTATTTTCCTATGATTTATATTGCTCAACTTGTGAGAATTTGATGCCTTTCTGAGATAAGAAATTTTGTTTAGAAAAATCTAATACAATGAAAAAATAATTATAGAGCTTTCTTTATTCATCTTTGATATGCGCAGATATATCTTCCATCACCTTTTACAGACACCAGGAATTGAGTTTTATGAGAGAGAAAAACAGTCAGCACTATAGATTTATTTATAAATAGCAAGTTAAAATATTTAATCAAAAGCATATAGAAATTATTTTTTATCATCTGGATTTAGAGAAACCATAGCAACATATATCCTGCAAACTAAAATTGAATGACATTTTTCATTAGGTCTTTTAAATTTATGCAATAACTTACCTGTGCATATGAAACTAGATTAATTTTAAATTTTCTTATTATTTATTTAATTCCTTTTATTTAATTGGATACTGACATTTCTTCAGTCTTAGAACATGAGAATATGTCATATTTGTTCCCTATCTGCTCTCTGTATCACCAAAACAATGTAAATACCACTCTCTTGCCAAGTCCAAATCTCCAGCTAGTGGAAATATTTGCTAGTAGCCTTCCTGAAAAGAAATCACTTCATGCAATATTCACACTGCCATAGCTCTGCTTAGTAACTTTGCAGCAAAAAACAGTATTTCACTAGAATGAATCATTCCTCCTCATTGCCAGCAACATTCACTACAGATGATTATTGGTTTGCATGGGTTGATAAACCAGAGCACAGGAGACAAAGAAGACAGTACTCACCATGACAGTGTCAAATTATCAGATGACAGGAGACAGAATTTTATGTTATTATTATATATGAGATTGCTTATTGTTTTATAAACTTTTTTTTTTTTTTTTTTTTTTTTTTTTTTGTGGCGGGAGGTTTTTTTTTTAAAAAATAAAATTTTTTATAAAGTGGTATTTCCAATAATTCTTCCTTGGAGTGAGAGAAA
>JANHGL010022086.1:11498-23395 GCA_024611195.1 Ceyx melanurus
CTGCAGGAGTTGTTTGTTTTAAAATAGCAAATATTTAATGACTGGTGATATCCAATCATCCTTCCTGGGAATGAGAGAATAATTCTAACAGAACACCCAAAAAAATCTTTTGATCACTTAAGAGCTCCAGTTCCTTCAGGAGACACCTGGAACATAGTTCTGTGTTTATTTCTGTCAGGATGTAATTTAAGCATTACTGTTATTAAAACATCTTGTGATGACTTAACTCCTTTGTCAACTGTACAAGCCCTTGGAGTATATCCAGACTCTACCTTCACTCTCACTTAAGGCATTAATTCATAAATATTTGGATTCTAAAGCCAAGTGGCTTTTGTAGCACTTCCTGCAATAGTCCTAAGATGGATATTAAATTTAGATATATATATACCTGAAAGTTAAGCACTGATCCTATCTAAAGTTAATACTATATTCTAAGTCAGTGGAGACATAACCTTTCTAACGTGGTCCAAGAGAATATATATTCAGCTTAAGATGGACTTCATACTTAATAGAGAAGGGTTGGATGTTTCCAAGCAGCAGCTGGTGTCACAATTTCTTTTTATGTGATTAACCTTTAGGGCTCATTTCTATTGTTTACTGTAGAATCCAGTGCTACCTAACATGTTTCAGGATGCTCTTTGTGCCCTCAAGTTTCCACTGCAGAAGGACTCATGTCACCCATAACTGCTGTATTATATCATCCCCATATTTACCTTGTACTAGAAGACTAAACTCCCATTCTAGTCAATACTGGTCAATATAGTCAACAGAACCTAGAAAACTATGTAGATGACTAGATGGATGTTTATTTTTTAGGATTAATCTGGAGCTGAATCCTACATATGACTTTTGGTTTTAAGTTACAATATCATAAACAGTGATTTTAGTCATCAATTTAGGCAGTGCTGGATTTCAGATTAACTATATGTGGATCTTGGATGTGTTTTTTAAATTCTCATTTCAGCACGTTTTGAATATACCCATCATGTGAGATAAAGGTGTGGGACTTGTGGTTCATTCCCATATGTTATGGCATGTGATAAACCCACTTGCAAAGTGGTATGTATAATCCAGATCAAAAATGCTCTGAAGGCAGTTTACTTAATATTTATTTTTAATAATTTGAATTCAGTTTGTGTCATAGACAGAATATGAGAGCTAAAGAGCCCTGTATTGTCTGAGGTTGACTTTCTGACAAGACCTGATGAGAAACAAGTGCACCTTTACTTTTTAAGGATAGTATTGTCACTAGTCCTAGAAGCAATATTAACTTAATACTTTTAGCAGCTGCAGAACTGCTTCTTTAGACTATGCAGCAGATGTCTTTCTCCATGAATACAAGTGTTAAGTCTCCATTTTGTAGAAGCATAGCAAAATCGAGTACAGATTGACACTCATTGCAAATGGATGGCAGTGCTCTTGCTGTCATGGGTAGATAGGAGGTTGTTTCTTATAAATCATTAGGCTGACTCTTATTTATCACCCCCGTTTGCAGAAAGGCACCCAAGAGGTCCCACTGTCTGTCTTACAGGTGCTCACTGTCACCACTGGGTGTCTCACTGACCAGCATTTTGAAGAAGAGGACAGTGAATGTGCTGTGGCTACACAAGTATCAAACAAATTCAGTCATCATTGGAAACTTAGAAGGAGATAGGACTGGATCAGCAAGTTATAGGAAGAAACACAGCTACGTGACATCCAGTCTCAGAAAAGGCTGGCATGTACACTACATCAACCAAGGTTTTGAAACTTCCCTGCAGAGAATTTCAGCCATTAAAGCAACTGTAATGCCAAAAATTACTGATGCCTTGAGATACTGGCCAGAACACTTAAAATTTGTTATCACTCCAACAGGTTAATTCTTCTTTGTATGCAAATCATCTTGGTTTCACGTTTTGCATAGCATTGTGAATGCATGTAGAAAATACCCTGTTCCACTTCGAGTTCAAATTGATGTTACTGATCATGCAATGGGTTAATTAGCTCTGGAGGGGTAACAGAGATGGAGGAAAGTTATCCTGATAGCAGACTATGCCTGAAACCACACATTTTCATGGCATTACCTTGCAAAAAAAATCACATCTAAATAGTATTTAGAAAAGACAAATTAAATAGGAGAGCAGTAGCCAAGGGAGTCTTAAAGTTAATCCAGTGTATTGCTGTAAAAAGACTTGCCATCTGGATCCTAGTTTGCTACAACATTGAAGCTTTATAACATTTTCTTCCCTTCCTTGTTTTCAGCTATCATTCATGAGAGAGCTGAAAAATCTCTGCAATACTCCAGTGTTGCAGCATTTATGTGATTTAAGATGCTTTCAGAAGTCTCTGTTAAAATGTGTAAACAAATAACTGTCTCTTACAACAACTCTGTAGCTGTTTGTCTGTCTGTAGCCTCCGAGAGACTTATGCTTATGGAGTAGTGGTAAGTGTAGAAGTGTTGGCACTCCAAAAGTACACAAAATGAGGCTCTCGTTTTTTCCAGGCAGAAGGGTGGATGCTGTGTCGCCTTTTGCCAGTCACCCCAGATTTTAATAACTCCAGTAAGCTTTTGTGAGCTGTTTCAAATCCCCTTTACCTTTGCTAATTACAAGCAACAGCTAAAGGGACCACTTTTGCATAAAATATCTCAAAACACTAGAGGGCCAGTTGGCTCAGTAAGTGTAGTGCTGGGGCTGAGAGACTAACATAACAAAACACAGCTAAGGCTCTGGATGCTGGCTATGACTAGTAAGACAGAAGAGAAATGCATCAGCGATTGCATTTTACATGATCAACAAATCTGCTCAAAGAGGTGTACGGGTGAGGCAGCCAAGAGGGCAAAATGAATTACCTGTCTCCTACTCCAACACGGTGGTGGAGGTCATTAAGAAGACAACACAAACTAAAGCAGAAGGGGAGATCTTATATGCCTTAAAGGGAATTAAACAGAGAGATTTGTAAGGGTGTTTTTGAGTTTTTATTTTGTTTTGTTTTCTTCTTTTAGGTTTTGGTGTGCGGAAAGAGAAAAGGTGTTCTCTCTCAGATACCTGCAGTTGTCACCATACACAAGCAAGCTTTCCTTCCCAGTGAGTGAAAAGACAAATTCTCCATTTTGGCTACTTTTTTTCTGGAATAAAACCAAGTTTTAAAGGAACTGAGCCAGGTCCCTGGGTTACAGAAATTCAAACAGTACCAGAAAGTGCGACTTTAAACCAGTTTGAACCCATGTAAACAAATTCTGTTCACGTAAACAACTTCTTACTGATTTCAAGAGGGTAATCTGATTTCTTCTCCCTGGAAACACAATCTAACCCATCAAATTGTTTTTTTCTCATATGTATTTAAACTTATTTTATGCCTGTAGTTTCTGTTCCATGAGCCACAGCATACTATGAATTTGTGGGGCATTTGTGGGGCTAAGAGGAAAAGAAAAACAAGAGAAAGTTTGCACCAAAACACCAGGTTCATTCAGAGGTCATTAAACATGAAAACAAATGAAAGGGACAAATAATTTTCCCCTGGCCCCCAAGGAGGAGAAAGTGAATGACAGCCCACCACATATTGAGGGCTGGAGCAGCCAGGAGGCACAGCATGCTGTCCAGGCTGACGTTGCCACTGGTGAACAACACAGTCCAGCCTGAGTGAGGACAGACCACCAAAAAGATGCCCTGGACATTAGGAACAAATTTACTGAGCACACACATATAGCTCAATTTGTCCCAGGTTTCAGACACAGACTCTGCATCTCCTGGTGTGTCCTGAATACTGGGAGGATTTTTAAAGAAATAATCACAACCAGACTCAAGAGGATTTCTGAAGTGCTTTCCTATGACAGAATTCCTGTTTGGATGTTTAATTCTGCAGTACAGCCTATTAATGTTATGTTTTTAGTAATACAGAACTCATTGAAATATACAGGCAGCTAGGATTATTTAAGTTTTTTAGGTTAATTATTTCCAGACACACAAGCACATGTACACATGCTGCCTCTGTATTTTCAAGACCACTCTACTTCTACCTGTGGGGGAGGATGGTCTCTGCTGCTGGTACAATTTTGATAAATTACAAACAGGGGAATTTTCCTAGGGGGAGATTAGTCAAATTACTTTCCATCCTTAAAATACATGAGACTGCAGTAGGCTTCTCTGTCCTTAGCAACATCCCAAACTAAGTTTTCAGTCAGTGCAAATACAGGATGAACCATCTAAAATTTAATTGTCATAACATTGTCTTGGAAAGCTCAGGAAAAATTGTATAGCATTAGGAAAATAATGTCCCATGAGACAGCAATATCTGAACTGTGTTTCATTTTCATTGCTGAGGACCTGTTAACAAAAGAATCCACAAGTATAAGCAACAGATCAAGTTGGCTGCAAGTAAATAAGAGGTGCAGTCAGGTATTTACTGCAGTACATGCTTATCTGTATTATGTTTATTGGAGAAAACACTTAAAGATTGCTTACCACAATACTTCAACCTGAAGAATTCTTTAAGCTAAGAACCCATCCCCTTGAAAAGTCAGAATTATAACAAAAATTTGAAGAAAAAAATCCAAACGCTATGAATATTCATTCTCTTCACAGCTGTTACATTTATGGAAATGCAATAACAGCAAACTTCTTGGATTTGGCAAAGATGTTTTACCAGATGAATACATGCCAGTAAAAGAACTTAAGTGAAATTAAAAGCCTGGCTCACTCCTCTTTTCTAAAGAAGTCTGTTGCAGTCCAGAGCATTTTGAAAGTTAATGAGAGAGTATTTTTTTCTAATTTCAAAACATGTATGCAAATTTCAATTGACGAGCATGCACAGACCGTATATAACAAACACATCCATTTGAAGGCAGTGTTCCATGTCCACAATTAAACAGCTGATGAATGGAAATTTTGACCTGATAGAAATAAGAGCAGTCTATTTGCTTGTGATACAAAATGCAGAGTTGTCTTCTTCCCTGAAAGTTTAATACAGTCATCTAATTTTACCCTT
Organism: Ceyx melanurus; assembly: GCA_024611195.1. NCBI lineage: Eukaryota > Metazoa > Chordata > Aves > Coraciiformes > Alcedinidae > Ceyx > Ceyx melanurus. The sequence goes on from JANHGL010022086.1 coordinate 16,464, forward strand.
TAACAAAAAATCTGCATGCTTAACTGAGAAAAAAATAAATAAACAAAAGGTACCTAGCCATTTCTATCTATTGCTATGATTTGCTAAAGCCCTGATCCAGCAGCCCTCAGTGGAAAACTGCATAGACCAAGGATGTCTGCAAGTGAGATGCATAGACAGAAATATTCATCACAAGATGTAAGGTAAAGAAGACTGCAACATACCTTCAGCAGTGTTCTCCTTCCTTCCCAGCCAGCCAGTTCTCAGTAATGTACACTACTGATGGAACTAGGAAAGTAATTGTAAATGAACTACTAATAAGTAGATTCATGCAACCAGATGTGACAGCAGGTTGTCACTAGGTCCTTTTAAAACTTGCCTCCAGTGATGTCTCCTAGTTCCTCCAGACAGAATTAGACAGGTGCTGCTAGATCAGAGCTGAGGAAGCAAGGGTGCTTTCTGACTGCAGTTGCTAACGCTCCACTTTCAGGGAAAGCGCAGAAGTATGTGTGTGCCTGCACTAACTGCACACACTCATCAGCCTGCTACAAGCAGGGAGATGTGATATGCATACTGAAAGAGCTGTGCAGGGAGGAGTAGTTCAGAAGCATACCCAAGCCTATTCTTCTAGTAATTGCACCCCACTGACCTCCCTGGGCTGGATCACTGCTGTATAATTCATCAATAAGTCTATCAGTCAATAAGCAATAGATCTGAAATAGTGCATAAGGGGAGGGGAGGGGAGGGGAGGGGAGAGGAGGGGACAAATGCAGTTTCAACCCTTCAAACAGAAAACTTTCAAGATAACTATTTTACATTTCTCTGCCCTTCATACTGCAAATATCTTGATCCATAGGTGAAGGTAATAGGATTTCATTTTATTGATTTGAAAGAGGATTTCTTTAGTTATGATAAAGCACATTTTTAACAGGAATCCTTAATGAGAACTATTATTTTTCCAGGGGTTATAGGAGTACCAACAGATCCCAGCTTGTGAAGGTGGCCCCACAGGGCAAGGTGATGTACTGACTCACTTTAAAACAGAGTTTACAGTCAGATATGACAAATGCAAGAATTATCAGTTTCTTTATTTTTCATGGAAGAATATGAGCTTCAGAGAGGGAAGAGTTATGTCCAAGGTAACACATGGAATTTGAACCCACATCTCCTACATGCTCTTTCAGATGCTTACGAGTAAAACCAGACCACTTCTGTAGAAAAAAAAATCACCAAAACATGAAGCAGCCCTAGATGCTACTAACAACAAACTTCCGTATAAACCAAAGTGGCAACTGCCCATCTCTTATCTTCATGTCTTCTTTTTAAATACAGTAATTTCACATGAATTTGACCATGCAGACTTGACAGGTAATTCTGATGGAATGTGCTCCAACTTTCTGGAAAGGTGAGCTATCACATTAACTTACACTACTTTTTAAGCAAACCTGTAAAACTAAAATTGTTTTGGCTGGTCATGCTCTACTCTCTATTGTATGATTCCCTTCTAGACCCCACAGTGGGGCAGTAGCTTCAGAATGGCTTGAGGCAAGGGAAAAAAATATGTAAGTAGTCAGCAGCAGGGTCTAGCAGCCGTAGAGTGGTGCTAGTGATCACGCATCCCAGGACTGACTTATTGTGCTTTATTTGTGAGGTGTGATAAGATCACAGCTCAAGGTGACATGGTTGCAGGCCATAAAGATAAACAGTAGGAAGTGAAAAATCTTCAGAGACTCTTTCAGAGGAGCAGCATGTCTGCAAGGAATATTTTCTGAGTTGAGGGAAGAACTTTTTTTTGGCTATTGCTATTAACAGACTACTGGACAGAACAAACAGCCTCAAGTCCATTGTGCTTGCAGTCTTAATGAAGAAAGAATACATGACAGACACACTGTAATAGTGCTTGCAAAATCCAGTAATAGTGAAAAAGATATACTTAACAATACATTAAAAACCCCTACATATCTTTTTAAAATACATGTAATACTCTTGAATGATATTATATTACCTCAGTAAAATCACGCAATATTACCTTAGTTCAGGTCTACATTGATATTCATGAGAATTTTCCATCAGGGAGAAGACTTTTGTCCCTTTAAAACAATTCTGGAAATTTAACTGGAACAGTTCTGTTTTCAGAAATGTTAAATATGACTAATTTAGTTATAGTCTCTCTCAGACGTAGCTGAAACCAAACATTTTAGCTCTTATCCTGCATCAGACCTGGACATTCTGGACAGTTTTGGTTTGTTTTTTTTCATAGAACCACAGATTGTTAGGAGTTGAAAGGGACATAAAAGATCATCTAGTCCAACCCCCTTGCCTGAGCAGGATCACCTAGACTAAGTCACACAAGAACACATCCAGGGAGGTCTTGAATGTCTCCAGAGATGGAGATTCCACAACCTCCCTGGGCAGCCTATTCCACAGAACTGTCACTGTCACTGTGAAAAAAACACTTGTGTTTACCCTAAACCTCTTGTGCTCCAACTTACTCCCATTACCTCTCGTCCTGTCATTGGATGACATTGAGAAGAGTCTAGGTCCTTCTCCCTACACTCACTCTTAACATATTTATAGACATTGATGAGGTCCCCCCTCAGTCTCCTCCAGGCTAAAGAGCCCCAGCTCTCTCAGCCTCTCCTCATAAGGGAGATGCTCCATTCCCCTAATCATCTTGGTGGCCCTGCTCTGGACTCTCTCCGGTGGCTCTTTGTCCTTCTTGACCTATTGCCCAAAACTGGACACAGTATTCCAAGAGGGGTCTCACCAATGCAGAGTAGAGGGGGAGGAGACGTTCCCTTAACCTGCTGGGCACACTATTCTTAATGCATCCCAGGATGCCATTGGCCTTCTTGAATGCAAGGGTGCATTATTGGATCATGGTCATCCCCCTGTCCACCAGGACCCCTGGGTCCTTTTCCCCAAAGCTACTCTCCAACAGATCAACCCCCAGCCTGTACTGATCTTATACATGGGGTTTTTCTTCCCCAGATGAAGGACGCTATGCTTGCTCTTGTTAATTTTTTTTATAATTTCTCCCTGCCCAGCTCTCCAGCCTGTCCAGGTCTCTCTGGATGGCAGCACAGCCTGCTGCTGTGTCAGTCACTCCTCCCAGTTTGGTGTCATCAGCAAACTTGCTGAGGGTGCTCTCTACCCCCTCATCCAGGTCATTGATGAATATATTAAATAACATTGGATGCAGTACTGACCCTCGGGGGACGTCTCTAGTCACAGGCCTCCAGCTAGACTCTGCTTCACTGACGACAACTCTCTGAGCTCTGTCCTTCAGCCAGTTCCCAATCCACCTCAGTGCACAAGCACCCAATCCACACTTCTTAAACTTGGCTGTGAGGATCCCATGGGATACAGTTTCAAAAGCCTTGAAGAAGTCAAGAAACACCACATCCACTGCCTTCCCCTCATCTATCCAGCCACTCATGTCGTTATAAAATCACTCCTGAAAAGGAAGTACCTACAAAAGCTCCAAACCCACAAACATTTAACCAAACAAGCAATACACAAAAGCTGGTTCTGGAAGTAAAATCACTGCTTATAAATATGATCTTTGACTGATATCTGAAATGCTGATGTTATATAGGACTGTCCTTATGTAAAGACTGGCATTTATTAGACTTGCAAATAAGTGTTGGCAATCGCCAAATGTACAACTCCCTAGGTTTCCTCTAGGTGAGGGAACACCTGTACAGAAATGTTGTGGACACCCTGGAATGAGGGGAATGATGTAATGAGCTAGGATCATAAAGAATGAGAATACTGTGGGTGGAAGAGATGCTTACAACTTTGACATGTGCTATATGGATAGTAGTACATCTACATGGAGAATAGACATGGATCTCTCAGTCTTTTGACCGACCCAGAAGTCATATGAAGGGTGCAATTTCTGTCCTACCTCTGAACTGAGTAGTACCTCCAGGAATATGTATTCCCAGTTAGTGTGTGTGTTAGTCCTCTCTGAACTCAAGAGTTGACTCTAAATTTAGGTGGATATTGTCAACATGATACCGTGCTCAGGGCAGAAAATGCTGCCTCTCAGTAGTGTAGACTCACCCAGGCTCAGTGCCAGGTTAATAGAGTCACAGATCATTCTTGTTCTGGTTATTGTTACGTCTTTATTACAGCTCAAAAAAAACCCCTAAAGAAATAAAAACACAAAACAAAACAAACATAAAATAATGGAAGAAAAAAACTGAGAATGGGTTTTATTGTATGTTAACTTGGTTTCAGAAAGGATTCTAAGTGATTTGGGATGTTTGACAAATGATTAAGAATCTGGCATACTTACAAGTCATATTAATTGGTAAATAAACTAATAGAGATTTTGAAAACAAAAATCAAACAAATCTAAACATTCATTAAATCAATATCTCTTCACAGACTGAAGAAAAGCCTACATTTTTTTCTTTTTCCTGCAAGATAGGCACTTTTTATGAAAATAAACAATATCCTCCTACTCTAGAACAAAAGTAAGTATGATGCATATTGTCCTGTGATATAGAAAGCTCTTCACAGAATATTTAGCAAACCCGTGACAACAGCAACTCCCTACAATCTTTCTTCAAAGGACACTGCATTTTCCCTTGCAACTGTATTATCTGACATGAGTAAAAATAAAAAAAAATTGTCACTGGTTTTAAATGAAAAACAAAGCAAATGAAAAGGCCAAATCAACTGGTCCAGAATTTATTTTTAAAACACTACTTTTGGGTACTTAATTTAGCAATTTATTAAAAACTTTTTTACAGAAACACCTGGAAATCAAACTCTTTCAAAATGGTGAAAATAATACATCAAAAAACATCACTGGTGTTGAAAACCTTAGGTTGTTGTGTTAGACAATTTCCAAATACTTAAGAACATAAGAACCATTCTATAATAAATAAGAACTGAAATTTATATAGGAAGCAAAATAACAAGGTATCTCCAATCCTGATTTATGACTAACATTAGGCTAAATCTATCCTCAAATTAGATCTGTTAGGAAATATAACTGAGACTAAAATAAATCATTTAATAATTTTTAAAGGGTGGACTAAAGATGGGTAGTACTGTTTAATGACAACTTATATGTAGGTTAGTCTACAGTAGGAATTCAAGAAAAGACACATAATGGTTGTTTAAAAGCCAGAGGGACCTGGACAAGATAAAGAATAGGGCCCAGGTGAACTTCATGAGATTCAAGAAGACCAAGTGCAGGATCCTGAAACTGGGTCGGAACAATCCTCATTATCAACACGTGCTGGGGAATGAGGTGATAGAGAGGAGCCCTGAAGAAATGGACTTGGAGGTTCTAATGGATAAGAAGCTGGACTTCAATCAATAATGTTCACTTGCAGCCCATAAGGCCAATGGCATCCTGGGGGACATCAAAAGAAGCATGGCTAACAGATCAAGAGAGGTGATTCTGCTACTTTGCTCTGGTGAGACATCACCTGGAGTATTGTGTCCATCTCTGGAGCCCTTAACACAAGAAGGACAAGGATCAGATAGACCCAGTCTGGAAGAGAGCCATTAAAATGATCAAAGGGATTGAGCACCTCTCCTGTGAGGACAGGATGAGGGAGTTGGGGCTCTTCAGCCCACAGAAGAGAAGGTTCCAAGGAGACCTTATAGCGGCCTTCCAGTATCTGAAAGGGACCTAAAGGAAAGCTGGGGAAGGACTGTTTACAAAGGCAGGTAATGACAGGATGAGGGTCAATGGTTTTGAAGTAGAGAAGGGTAGATTTAGATAGGACATTAGGAAGAAGTTCTTGAGGGTGGTGAGACACTGGAACAAGTTCCTCAGGGAGGTGGTGGAGGCACGATCCGTGGAGACAATCAAGGTCAGGCTTGATGAGGCTCTTAGAAACTTCATCTAATTGAGGATGTCCCTGCTTACTGCAGGGTGGTTGGACTAAATGACATATGGATGCCCCTTCCAACCCAGGGCATTCTATGATTATACAATTCTATGATTCAGGGCGTATTTTATCTCATTTGATAGATTCAAAGTTAACAAAGACTTGGAATATTATACAACAACAACCCACTTTCAAAAGACTGTTGAAGGAATAATACAAACCCTTTAGGCTTTATGTAACTAGAAGTAGGCCTCACATACAATTTTTATAGGACTCATAAAATCCAGACTGTTTTTTCTCAAAATTCAGAAATATAAAAAGTGTGGGTGAAAGGTAGCAGTGACCATTTCTATTCCTAATGAATTAATTACATCTGCACATAATGTTCATGCCTTTCATGTGCACAGAGCCCTGAAGGCCACACATAGACACACAGAAGTCAACCGAGTACTGTCTGCATGCATTGCCTTGCCAGTATTTTCTCTGGGAATACACAACGGTGCTGGTGCATTCCAAGGAAACAGGTTCTCTAGAAAATAGCATCCATGGAAGAAATTCCTCAAAATTTTGAAGAATAATTTAGAAGCTGCTTTTTATTTTCAGTTATTCATTAACTGTTTATTCCTTTGTTTGTGCTAATATCCTTAATATAAACTGAATGGACTACTGTTGTTGAAAACAATGTAGCAGGTAGGTAATCTCCAGTTTAAAATATTTCCTTTTTTTTAATGGTCATTACTTTAATCTTTAATAGTATCCACTTTCTGTCTGTAATGTAGCTCTTTGTCCCTTCCATTCAAACTAAAACCTTCCTTCCTTTCAACTCTGTTGAAAATCCCACACATGATGTTTAGTTAGCACCTGTCAGTGGAACAGGATATGTTCAATAAAAAAGTAAAATATTAGAGCCTTCAGCTAGGAATTTCTCCTTCAACAAGAAATCAACATATGCCTATACAAACAAAATTTACAGTATTTGTGAAATGCATAATGCATTTCAGTTGCATTATGCAGTTGTGCCAAGGGAAATTTAGGTTAGCTATCAGGAGGAATTTCTTTACAGAGAGGGTGGTTAGGCATTGGAATGGGCTGCCC
>JANHGL010022086.1:23495-40740 GCA_024611195.1 Ceyx melanurus
GCTGGGGGACATGGTTTAGGGACCCTGGCAGTGTAGGGTTAATGGCTGGACTTGATGATCTTGAAAGTCTCTTCCAGCCAAATCATTCTGTGATTCTGTGATTCTGTGAATGCATAAAGGAGCTCTTACACCTTCCCTATGTCATCAATGGAATTTTTTCTGCAAGGATGCAATGATTCCCAGAGCAAACAAGGTCAGAACAGAGCTGAGAGCTCTAGACACATTAGGTGGTAAAGTATGTAGAAATCTCATCTCCCATAAGGATAAGAGAAAAACTATTCTATATGATACATCCACTTAATATGTTTGTGTATGCATAATATTAACGAACCATTATAAGCATTCAGAAGAGCAGGGTTGAATATATATAACCATATATAAATATACATGTATATATGTATTTAATTAATTTGTATATAAATATCCCACATATGTATGTACATGTTTATATATGTATAGGCATGTATATAACATTTTAATTTATTCAAGCAAACTCCTTTATCAACATTTTAATATTTGTTAAATTCCCTGACAGCAATATAGAAATATTATTTCCTGAGAATAGATGGTATTTAGGAACTTAAAGCCCATATCTTGATACTGCATTGCTGTTAGCATTCCACATTTCACATTCTAAAGATATTGACTTTTTTCTCTTCATACATTCAGAGTGAGGTTATATGAATGTCATTCAAACAAGGCTGTGTATTTAACCTAGAAGACACATTTTTTTCTGTAACACTGAACATTAATAATTTACCCTCTAAGATATTAGAATAGCATAAAATTCCACTCATATTTTTACTGAATTTTTATGTGACAGCCAGTCTTCCAGGTTTCTTTCAGGAGCAAAGTTCTTTGAGTGTGGTCTATACATAAGAAACTGTGCTTTCTTAATTTATGAATAATAAGTGATTTTAATACTGTATTTCAGTTTTCAGTAACATTTGTATTTATGAAAATTAGTGCCTGACAAAGACCTCTGAATTAGAATTCGCGCCAAAAGTCAAGCATTAAGAAAAAGATGTTGAATGTGGTGTGACTGCTTGATAACTTTGCATTTTTTTCGCTATGCCTATGATCTATTTTGTAGTCTCCATTTTAAAGTCAAGATGAAAGTCAATTCTGACTGAAGTCACAAGGATAAAAGCATTGTTTAGAGGACTGATTCTGATCTCATTCACAACCAGCTTCCCAGAGAGAAAATTCTTCATCTTTCTTATATGACACAGTGCCTTCTCCTACAAGAATTCATGAAAGATCAGGTCCCATTGTGTACAAATGAAGATGAGTCCTAGTCCTAAAATAGTTGTCCATTTACAAATATCTTCATCTACATGTTTTTATTTTGGATTTAATGTCATGTCTTTGAAATATCAACTTCAAGGGATTTTGTTTTCCCCATCTGCCCCAGAAAACATATGCATTACCATATGTTTTCCTTAGTAAGGCAGCCATTAGAGGCATAAATGTCAGACATAAGGAAGATACTAGGTCATACATTAACAGTAGTTTCCACACCCATCTGTCCCTTAAATCCCTCCACAAACCTGTTACTGTTCTTGTGAGAAGGAAACTGGACTGCATTACTATTGAAGTATTACTGCATTGGGCTGTGAAATCCCATGTAACCACAAGTATAATGAAAAATGTATAGATAATGATATTAAGAGTTTTGGTGTATGTGCAAACTTTCAAAAAGGTTTCTCAAAAAGTTACATTGACTTGGGAGCAGAGATATTCTTAAGTTATGTAGCTTTTAAAACTTACACATCTAAATTATGCATGTTTAAATTAATTATTAAACAGACATTAAATTTGAACCCTGGCCAAATTACATGATCTTTCATAAATCTAGTCTGCAGTGTTAAACATGGAAACAAATTTAAAAGCCTTTATTTGAAAAACCTTTGTGAGAAGGAAAATATAAATAAAAGTTTACCTTCTTATCCATAATAGTCAGAAAGCACTACTATCTTCAGTCACACTAATTAAGATAAAAGCAATTTTATTGTAGTGAACAGCAGACTTTATTGCCAGTTTTATCTTTTCACTGGAGGTATATGTGTGTGTTTAGATGGGGGAGTTTCTCCTGACCAGATTTAGTTTTGAAAAGTTGGATGAGATCACAACCCCAGGCTTTAAGTAATTAAATATGCTGCAGAGCTAAAACCACTTGATCTGTGTCTGCCTTGAACTTTAAAGACTGACAATACTTTTTCTCTAACTTTGTTTCTCAGCATTATTCCACGACTTCTTAATCTAATAGGCATTTTTTCCCAAAGGAAAAACCAAACCAAAACCAAACCAACAAAAAAAAAAAACCAAAACAAACAACAAAACCAAAACAAATGCATTTAACCAGAGTCTCTTGAATAACAGTAACCAGACTCATGGGAACTGTTGTTGGAACAGAAATACAGAAATAATGGCATTTAAACATATGGTATGAAGCCTATCAATCCTATTGCTGCACTCCAAAATGGAGCAGTAGAATATTTCACACACTGAGAATTTCATATATTGAGAAGGATCAGTATGGCATACTATTGTAAATTGGGCTTTTTTTCACTATATTTCAATGTAGTGAAATACTACATTGTAAAGAATAAAAAGTCATTTCATATTCACTATCATTTATGTACTTCAGCAGCATAAATATTCCCAACAACATTTGATAACTGTGGAGTGATATTTTATTGCTGACCATTTTAGATCTGGATTCAGCAAAATATTTGTATGCCTTTGCTTTCTTTTAAGTAAGAAAGTATTCCCATTGCCTTCAGTGGATGAGGCAAGTATCAATAGGAAGAATAAGTGAGCTGGTGTAAATACTACTGGGTCAGAGGAAAGAGGCAGTCGCAACATAGTTAGTGAGGTGCTAATAGGATAATGTAGTGAGAAAAAGAGTTAAGCACACAGCAAGGGGGGAGGCTTAGATAACTAGAACAAATGTTGAGCACTGTGCTCTAGGAACAGTTATAAGAGGGAAAAAATGGACTCAAAGTTTGTTTGATGTAGTAAATCATTACACTGGAAGAGTCAAAGGAAACAGAAAAGACTGAGTGCTGTAGACTAGTGTGGAAACTCCCAGGCTGGACACAGATGATGACTCCTTCATTAAAGGTCTGAGAAAAACAACTACATGCCTCTTCCAAAAATCAGAAAAAAAATAAGGCCAGGTTTTTTTTCTTCCTAAATGTGAGAGTTATATATAAACCGTTTGATGTTTCTTACTAAATAATGTCCTTTTGTTGTGTCATTCATACAAATAAATGTTATTGCAAAGATGTCTAGAGAGTTTCTCCTATGAGGATAGTCTGGGGGAGCTGGGATTGTTTAGTCTGGAGAAGAGGAGGCTCAGGGAGACCTTATTGCTCTCTACAACTACCTGAAGAGAAGTTATAGGGAGGTGGGGGTCGACCTCTTCGACCTAGTTAAAGATGACAGGATGAGGGGCAATGGCTTCAAGTTGCGCCAAGGGAAATTTAGGTTAGCTATCAGGAGGAATTTCTTTACAGAGAGGGTGGTTAGGCATTGGAATGAGCTGCCCAGGGAGGTGGTGGAGTCCCCATCCCTGGAGGTGTTTAAGAATCGCGTAGACGTGGTGCTGGGGGACATGGTTTAGGGACCCTGGCAGTGTAGGGTTAATGGCTGGACTTGATGATCTTGAAAGTCTCTTCCAGCCCAATCATTCTGTGATTCTATGATTCTATGATTCTATGTCATCCCAGTCCCTGCTGTCCCCCAGACAGGGAGTGTGAAGCCGTCCCTGCCTGGGTTTCAGACTCCCCTCAAACAGGAAACTTAGCAGTCAGAGTTCTACCATGTAGAGCATAAAGCCATTCTCAGTGTGCCCATTGCATGTATATACCTCAGCGTGTAGGAGACAGGCTTGGAGGAAAATTTTTAGCAGTGGTTTATGGTAGGGTTTATATTCCCTGTTATGCAGACATTCCTTCCTTTACTTTGTCATACAAATACATATCTCAGTCAAAAAAAACCCCCAACAAACAAACCAAAAACACAACCAAACAAAAAACAAAACCAAAACCCCTTAATAAATAAATATTTTTTTACAGATATATACCTACAGAGTTTGGCAAGACTGTGGATTGTGTCCAAAGAAGAAATACAGAGGCTTCACTTGTGTGAGAAACTTCAGGAAGACCTGGAAAGGCATGACCTGGAGTGTTTCTTCAGCCCTAGGGAAGGAAAGGGTACATATCAATCTCCAGTTCCTATAAGTTTATTTGAAAATTTCCCTGTTCACAAAATATCATGCCCTGTTGCTAAGCAGCAAATCTGTTCATTCCTGGTTCATGTGTGTCTCAGGAAGGACCAGAGTGGTGCTGTGTTTTCCATCAAGATGCTCCAGAGATCAATTAGCTTTCTGTGCTGCCCTAGGTATAGCTTTACAATGCTCAAAGCTACAAGCATATCCATGAAATCCAACACTTGTTCCTATTTGCTTCTACTTGGCAAACAGAGCTTAGCTGAGAGGAAGGAAAAACAAGTTAGAGAGGTGTTGACAGAGGAGGGTTCTTATTCTTAAGGATGTCACAGCATCTGTCCCTCAGGCTATACTTTTTTTCCCATGTAAATTGTAAAAGGATGCTGTTAAAAGCAATTTGAACATAGGAAGAGATCTGCCGTTGGACACACTATGTAGCAGAAGCATAAGCAATGCAGTGTTGAAAATTTATTTCTGGCAAGGAGGTAGAAGGAGCAGCCACGATCATGTCCTATTTCCACAGCCACCAGAAGTTAAATCCTGACTCTGCCCAATAAGAACCCATCACCAGACTCTCATGTTTCAGGTCCCCATCATGTCATCTCAGATCAGGACTGGTCAAGGTAAAGGTTTTAAGACTTTCATTCAGAAACTGAATGGGAATTAACAGTGCTTTGTCGTAGTTTCTAGAGAAACTCTGAAAACCAGTATCCTTATAATTTCTCTTTTATGCTTGCCTTTTTCTGAGAAATATTAAAAAGAAACCCAAATATACCCCAACAAGTGTTTTGATTTATGAATCACTCCAAAATCTCCTCTATGTTACCAGGATTCATTCTCTGTCTTTCCTAACAATAAAAAGCACCAAGAACTCACTATATATACCTGAGGAAAGTTAGAAAGAGGAGAAATATTTTTCTTTTTACATAAGAATAGGAAGCAATGAAAACTGTTTCAACTCATACAGGCAGAGTACGAGTCCATAATTTTGATAAAAGTATGAATATATTTTCAGTGAGACATATTTCATAATGGCTAGCTACATGTGGTGCTAACAGAATACTCTTACAGTTCATATGTGGCTTACAATGAAGTATTTGCCTGAAAAGTTCAATTTTTTTAAATGACTAGATCATCCAACCAGAAAATAAAACAAAACAGCCACAAACAAACAAAAAAAAACAAACCACCAAGTGGAATCTTATTATTCAGGGAATAACTAAAGCTGGGAAAACTATACAATCATCCACTTCTAGACTTGAATTCTGGGTCACTGCTAGTTGCTGTTTCTCTCTGTGCCTAAAGCACTGGAGGGAAGGAAAAAACAGGCATTATCTCAGAAAGATAAATCCAGTCAGTGAGTGATATTTACCTTGTGAGCTACCAGTATGAAGACGAGTGTGGGATAATGCAAGCATTTCCACATATCAGATGACAAGCCTTCCTAGGGCCTGGGAGTGATGATAGAAACAGTAGTGGACAACAGGGAAAGACACTACTTGAAGGTTACCAGAAATGTCTAGTTTATGCCCAGAAGGATGCATACAATGTGTTATATATATATGTGTGTGTTATATGTATATGTATATATATATATATACATACAATGTGTGGCTGCACCATGTGATTATGACTGAGGCTTCTTACAAGCCCATGCTTGCCTGCTTTTGCAGTAGTTACTATAGACCTTGAAAAGTATGGTTTCTTGAAAAAGTTTTACAGGCATGAGAAATGTTCATGCATGTCATGAATTCTTTCACCATTTCCTTCTATTATGTCTTTGTGTTTGCTCAAAGATTGAAGTTTTATGGCTTCAAGAGGGAGTCTAGTTTGGTGTTACTGATACACTAATGTCTAAAGATCTTGGCCACGTTGCACAGGTTTTATATTGGGTTATTCATATAATTTATTTTACTTAACCAAGGTGCATAGGATCTCTCAAAGCTCTGTAGTTTTCCTCTACAGTCAACAGAAAGAGCTAGATTCCTTGAGAGGCTGATCCAGAATGAATAAATCATACATTCCTCAGGACTGCAGCTGGAATGTTCTGAATTTCTCCCTGAGAGAAGTTTCTGAAAAATTTGGAGTGTTGTTAGAAGAGAGGGGGAAATACTCAAAATGCTACTGCCTGGCTGAGAGGGTTGGATGAAAAAAATACACAAAACATAGAAGAAAACAACAGAAAAACAACAACAACAAAAAATGCTGAAATTTCCACAAGTATGAAATTTCAATGACAAATCTAACTGCTCCACCTCCTGAATGTTTTGGCTCCAAATACACCTGTTTAGTTCTAAATTATATAATTTGCAGTGTCTTGCAGGAGCCATGGTTCAGACACTTCATATCCTTAATTTCAGTTTTAGGATGAGTTCCCTGACATAATGCGTCATAGTTCTTCAGACTTGGTAGGAGGACATAATGCATCAAATAGGAGTAGAACATCCTGGCTGTATGATAGAAAGAGACCAAAAGTCAAAGGAATTAAAGTTCATATGACAGAGTTGGATTAATTTAACCTAATTTTAGGTATCTGCAGTGTACATGGCCCCATTTGAATTAGTCATATAGACTCTAATTATAGAAAATGGGACAGAAGCAATTGTTATCAGAGTGAGATTTATTTCATTGTAGACTTCTATAACTGCTCAGATAATTCCTCTATTTCTCTTTATTGATTGTGAGGAGAAGCAAGGGGAATTTGGACTAAATGATTACACAGTAGGGACATAATTAGATGAAGTGATTCTCATTTATTGGGACAACATTCATGGGAGAGTATTTTTTCAGGATTCTTCTGTCAGGGAGTAATTTTGTAAAGGAAAAGCAGAAACTTTATCTGCAAATAACATTCTTTTCAGGAAGAATTGAATATAATCATAGACCAACTTTTCCATCAGAAAGAGTTTTAGCATAAAAATTTCAGAAAGCCCTATTCCTTAGTCTTATACATGTACAAGTAAAAACATAAGGTTGTTTTTTTTTCCTCTCTCTGACTGCAAAGCCCACAAATACATGCGGATATGAGAATCATGCTATGTTCTTTCCAGATTGTGCATTATTATTATTATTATTACTATTATTATTTAAAAAGGAGATCCTCTTTATTTTGTAATTCTAACAGATGATCTTTATTAATATTTCATTAATGGGTCAAATATTGCTACTGCAGAACAGAACTGTCTAATTTGTGCAATGGTTCAACGGCTTACTTGTCTGTTTATCCCTAGCCCATGGAAAAGATAACGTGAAAGCTCTTTTCATTCATGTAGGTAACCATCTCCATATGGTTGTCAGAATTAGTCCCTGTTTAAAAAAATTACAGATTCATGAATATCTGATTTACAGACCCCCAACCACAGATCTCATGACATTTCAACCTCTCTGATTCTGCAATGTTTTTGCCCAAACACTGATTTTGAGTCAAAGCACTAAACAAATCCTGACAAAATCACTAAACAGATCTGACATTAGACTTTTGTTTATTAATATATAAATCAATAAGCATAAAAGAACACATTCAATAACAACAGGAAAAGTTTAATAAAGAAATATCTTAATTACAACCTCCATTAAAACTATCCTTCAGCTCTGGATGACCTGTTGCATGTAAATCACTAGAGTAAATCTCTCCTTCGACAGCTCAGTCCTTAAAATGACCAGTAATGATAGGGGAATTTTCCATAATCTCTGTGACATTCTATCTAGAAGTGAAGGCCATAGAGCTGGAAGGGACAGCTGAGCCATTAAGTTAATTGTCCTGATATTGCAGTAACCATGCTGTACAAATCTTGTATAACATTGTTAAGATGTGTTATAAAACTACCTAGGTTTTGCTTATCTCAGAAAGACTGTTTCAAGCTCTAACTGCTCTGTTTCATGTAAGGCTATTTCTATTTATTTCTGTTTCATACTGGTATTGAGACCCTGATCTTAAATTATTTGCCTTCCCTTGTTCTTATTCCTCTGATATAATAAAAATATTTTCCCAATCTGAAATCAGCCAATACAGATGTTATAATTTATCTACGTCTTTCTCCTGTGCTATTAATTTTATCATCACAAGGACTTGCAAAACCAGACTTTTTCTCTTTGAGGCCCTCTCCACAGGATTAGTTTTGTCTCTGCTGTGGTTTGTTGGTATACTTCCACCATTCATTCATGGTCACATTTATATGCAAGAGTAACACACACTTACAATGTTTTAGAAGCTATATGGACTATGAAAAACAGGGGAAAAAAAAGGTTTCTATATATCTAAGTGTGTCAATCACAAGGAAATGGTAAGGCAAATTGAAGCAGGATGAAGCAGAGCCTGTGGGCTCTGCTCATTTGGTCCTAACAGATCATAAATTGGATCTAGACAACATTCTAAAAAAAGATTGGAGAAGCATAATAAAATTGAGGCATAGAGGAGACAGCACAAACATATTTTTGGAGAACTAGAATAACTTTTCCTCAGATTTTCAGGTCCAAGGGCTGTAACTCTGGATGTTCAGTTACATCACTGCATTGTGCTCATCACTACATTCAAATCATACACAGACCTGTGTATTACACTGTTTAAGCCCTTTGAATGGAAAATGCAGCTGTATACATTGAGCAGTCCTATCAATTATTCATATTATACCTAACCCTCTGGGAGCACTTAACACTCAGTGTCACTTGTATTATTATGTAGTCTTCTTTACAGAACTGCTCTTTTCCTTGCTGCTTGACTTTTCTTATCATTCTTGTAATTAAAATCTCTTTTGATTCTTTTTGGCATTTTACCATTTGCACAGAAGGAAATACCTTAGGACTGGCCTGCCTGTGACTTCACACTGCCCACTAATTAAATTGGGTTTTAATCGAAGATTTTTAATCAGCCCTAATTTTCTGACAACAAGGTGATTGTGTCTGCACTCATTTCCCCAGTGACTCTTAAAGGATGGATGTACAAATGAAAGCTGACTGTACAAATGAGATTGTAGGGTCCCATATTTATTCCTTCACAATGATTCCTGATCAGATTTGCTCTATTTACAAAAACAGTAATTTTTTTTAGCTGCTAGTTGGGCAGATTTATCTAGAATCCAGAATTCAGCGTGCACTTTCCATATAGAAAATCAGGAAACAATAAAAACAAAACCAAACAAACACTATTCCAGAAAGATTAGGAAAAAATACCTCATCCTTTGTTCCAGTTTTTGTTGTAAACATGGAGGGTTTTTAAAAAAAATATAGGTAAATCATATCCCATTTTTTTTCAGTATTCACTGTTTTCATGAGTGATGTGAGTGCATTACAGTCCTCTTGATGAGAGTTTCAGAGTATCTGTCCTGAAAAGGATATTATTCAACTTTCCCATGTCTTCTTTGTAATGGAGCCTTGTCTGATGCCAGTGGATAAGACAAGTTCATTTCCCTCTCCTGACCTTTACTTCACACCTGGGTTACTTCATGGTATAGTCCAGCTAATTCTTGCTTTCATTCCAGCTGCCAGTGAGAAAATGCTGAAATTCACACCCTCTACATTGTACACAACATATTAAAGACAGTAAACACCAGCAATCTGACCTTCCATCATATAATCCTAATGGTCCTGCATTTGAATCTTTTATACTGATGGTATAAAATCTTCAAGTAATAAATTTGAACAAGTCAAATCCAAGGATAAAAAGATATATAATTTTCTGATTATTTCAGACTTGAATTCAGTCTTTTCCAGACCCAAATCTTCATTTGTGAAACTGTGAGGCTCACAGAGAAAGAGCCAGGACAGGCTGCCTTTGTCTATGCTGGTTAAATAAATAATCATAGAATACTAAAAACATAGAATAATCAAGGTTGGAAGGAACCTTGAAAGATCATCTGGTCCAAATTTTTGTGACAAAGGAGCCCAGATGAGATTATCTATCATGCTTTCAAATCACATGTTGGAGATCTCCAATGATGGGTTTCCTGTCCCTGGGAAACTTATTCCAGTGAATGAATGTTCTTAATTTCTTATGTTGAGGGGAAACTTCTCCTAGTGCAACTTCTACTCATTGCCCTCTGCCTATTCCGTTTGGTTCTTTGTGAAGAGAGAAACATCATCATCTTTATAGATACCCTTAAAGTACTGGAATCCTGTGATAGTCTCTGAAGGTCTTCTCCAGGGAGAAAAAAACTAATTCTTTCAGTCTTTCCTTAGAGGCAGTCATCCTGTGTCTTCTCTGTACCAGGAAGACATGGGACTAAATACATTCCTAATTACAATGTGCTTGAATACTACTTTAGAAAGTACAAGATGAAATTGTTTAAACTATGCTGTGTCTGGCAAGGCACTTGTACCATGTATCAGCCTTGCACTTCAGCTACATCAAAGATACCTCCATAACCATCGATTCTGGTATATTTCTCAGGGTTACTAATTATTGACTATGGATTGTCAGCTAGAGATCAGCGGCCTTATGTTGGAC
Organism: Ceyx melanurus; assembly: GCA_024611195.1. Taxonomy (NCBI): domain Eukaryota; kingdom Metazoa; phylum Chordata; class Aves; order Coraciiformes; family Alcedinidae; genus Ceyx; species Ceyx melanurus. The sequence goes on from JANHGL010022086.1 coordinate 34,172, forward strand.
ATGAACATTAAGAGCTGCCTCCTGTGGTGCTCTGAGCAGTCAGGGAAGAGGGAAATGTTTAAGGAATGCTTATTTCATTACCACATTGCTGTAGATAGTAGGGTAAAATATCTTCATTTATACTTTATCTCCATTGATACACAGACTTGCATCAGCATATTTAATGGGGGCAGTGAATAACACTGAACTGCACATCATAAAGTTACAGATCATTGGCAGTATACTCAAAGAATACTGGTGGCTTCATCGATGTCATTGTTCTCCTCCTCCTATTTCCCCAGTGTCTAAACCCGGGAACATCTCATTAAACTAACTCTTTTTAGTGAACACCAGGGAGTAGAGGAGTACAAAAAAATTGCTCGTAAAACAAGAACTGCCAACTGAAATCATCAAGATCATTATCAGGAAAGGCTTCAAATGCTGCAAGTATAACAGGGATGGTTCTGAGTGCTAATGAGCATCTAGATAGGACAGGCATTTTCTCACCCCCTGAGGAAGGGTCACAACTAATCTGACAAACTCAATGTGTCCCAGCATCAGAATAAGAATACTCATGAAAAGGTCCACAGATGTCAGAGAAAGAAAATCTTTAAAAGTATTATTAGAACAGACAATTCAGATAAAGACAGGTCTGGGCCAAGAACACTGTCATGGTTTAACCCTCAGTCATCAACTAAGCATCACACAGCCATTTCCTCCCTCTTCCCACCACCTCCCCAGTGGCATGGGGAGGAGAAAAAAAGGAGGAAAAAAACCCAAACTCAACATGTGGCTTGAGATAAGAGCAGTTTAACAATTTAAATAAATAAAAATAATAGTAACAACATTGTAATGAAAAAGAAAGTAATAAAAAGAAAGAAAATGCATGAAAGACAAATGATTCACAATACAGCTGCTCACCACCCGCTGACTGATGTGAAGTCTCCTTCTCTGGAGACATTCAAGACCTGCCTGGATCTGTTCCTGGGTGACTTAGTCTAGGTGATCCTGCTCTGGCAGGGGGGTTGGACTAAATGATCTTCTAGGACTCTTCCAATCCATAACATTCTGTGATTCTGTGATGTCCAACCAGTCCCTGAGCAGCAATGAGCACCTCCCAGCAAACTCCCCACAGTTTATATAATGAACATGATGTCCTATGCTATGAATTCCTCTTTGGAATAGGCTAGTTTGGGTCAGCTGCCCTGTCAATGTTCCCTCACAGCTTCTTTTGCACCTCCTCATTTGCAGACAATGGGAAACTGAAAAATACTTGCCTTAGGATAAGCACTACTTAGCAACAAGTAAAACATCAGTGTGCTATCAATATTATCTTCATACTAAATCCAAAATACAGCACTGTACCAGCTGTGATGAAGAAAGTTAACTCTGTCCCTGTTGAAACTGGAACAAATACGTACATACACATGCACATATGTGCATATGTATGCATTTGTCTATATACACATAAAAATACATTGTGAATTTGTACAGATTGTTTTGTGTAATACCCATGAAAAATAAAAGAATATAATTCCATTGTATTTACAATCCATTTTATAGGCTAGTAACTTTGTATGTAAAGAATAAGTGCTATACTTTTAATTCCTTTTAAGATAGTTTTCTTTACAGGAGCATGTGTGTGACTTTGAAAAAAAATTTATTATGTGTGCTTGTCCAAATAATAAATTATTTTGGAAACAAGCCTCTTTATATGGCTTCAATATGTTTGGCAATTATATATAATATTTGCTTTATTAAATGGTAAGATCTGACTGAAACAGGCATAATGACCAATATTTCCTTGCTCTTTTGTTAAGTCCAAATTATTCTTATTGCAAAATAGAAGTCATTTTATGTTTTTATGAAAGCAAATTGTGAGTTGAAACCAGAGGATGTTTACTCAGGGAGAAAGTTTTCTTGGAAGGGTCACTTCAATCTTATGTCTGATGAATTTGTATATAGAAGTAGCCAGGAAAAATGCATTTTCTTTTGACTTTATAATGAAATCATAGAATGAAATTAGGCCCCTCTTTTGCTTATGACAGTCAACATTTAGGTACCATGAACAACAAGGAAACTTGCAGATTTTCAAAAGAATGGTTATGAAAAGCTTGTTTACAAAGCATAGTTTTCAATTTTTTGACTTGAAATCTGCACTGTAACAACTGCAACTGCCAGCCAGAAATCTTGTACAACCTGCTCCAAATGTTCATGTATTATTTGTGCCTGTCATGTTCCAATGGATTTTTTATCTGATGTTGTTGATGCACCAAATTTTGCGTACCTAAGAGCAGGTTTGTGTCATCATATATCACTGGCTCTTTTTATTAGTACATCTTAATGCATACAGAACTCCATACGTCTTTATTTTGTCATGTAACTGCTTGAATTTTACTGAATTTATCTTTCCACAAAGAAGTTTATATATCTTTCTCTTCTGGCATTAAGGTCACTTATGTTATCATTGATATGCCTTATGATATCATTGATAACACTTTTTCAAGAACAGTTATTTCAATCAAAAAAGGCTGCCCTCTCTATTTTGACAGTTCCTTTCTTACATCTAAGATCAAAAGAGTGGAAGCATAGAGGAAATCAGAATATAGTCTTCTAAATCCTACAATAGATTGAAAGTGCACAATAAACAGGGATGAAACATCTCTTGATGTCATCTCCAAGAGTGCATTTCACTGGCATGTCAGAATTCCCTCAAGCAGAGGTCTAATTGTGATACATAAATATGTACCATTATATTGTGAGAAGTGGAAACTCAGAATGATTGAGTAGCTGCACAAGAACTCTGCCGCAGTACTAAAAATTGAAGCTGTGCTTTCCACATAACAGTCAATAGCTTCAGGTATATATTATTCTCCCATATACCAGGATAAAGTGATTTAGTGATACTGGTCCTTAAGATGGATGCCATGTAGAATTAAAAAGACTGTTAGCAAGGTATAAACTTCCTATCTCGAAAATTCAGAATACTTCTCTATAGTTTTTAGAAACACAGGATGCAGAGAATAACTGGGAGTTTTAGTGCTGACAGCACCTGTTAGAGGGGAAACAATGCTGTGAACCTGAATGTCAACTAAGAGTGAAGCAGTATGAAGTGATAGACAAACTGAAGTGGTGCAAATGTGCCACAGAAACAAGAAGTTTCTTACCTGATGAGTATCTCACCAGGAGATATTATACAATGACAAAAAAAAAAAAAAAAGAAAAAAAGATTTCTTAATCACCCCTGCTTCTCCTTCTTCTTTACCACTCCTCTACTTTTATGACAAAAATTCTTTTTGGCTTTTCTCTTCTTACTTCTTCAAGAACAAACAAACAAACAAACAAAACACACATAAAATGCTAATGATGTAATTAATAGGATCTCTGAATACTAACAAGTGTTCTAGATATAAAATCTTTGCTTTCCAATCAGATCTTCACGTTTAAAAAATACTTAGAGTGGAAGTGATACCTTTTACCTAGGAAGAGTAGTGAGGAATAGAAAGTAAAAGAAAAAAGCCTGCTTGATCTGACTTTTGATGTGTGAAAAACTGTGGATACTCCACTAGATAACAAGTACCATACAGGGAAATAGATTCCTCATAGAATTGTTCTTCACAATATGCTGTTATGATACCAGAGGAGATGCACATCAAACTTGCCTCAGTATCTTCCTAAATGCAGAACAACCAGGAGCAATAAAGCAGCATTTAGCCAGGACTACATGAACCCAGCTCAGTGTAAAAGGTGTTCAAAGAACATAACAATCCAAGCAAATTTCCTGAAATTAAGAAACTACCGGATTGATCCAGAGTGGTTTGAAGTCAATACAAATCTCTGTAGTGACTTGAAAGGGCTGAATAGAAAGCTCTCAATGTATAATTTCTGCTGGAGATATTAGAAGATTTAGCAGCTCTGTAGGGAAGACAAGGCTGAATAGGACCTCTTTAGGTCATTAAGTCCAGTCACGCATTATTTCTGGTATCTCATCCTATACTCCCTTTCATTACCGTATCAGCCTCTACCTGTGAATGTCAGAACAAAGCCACAACAGCCCAATATAACTCTGATGAAGAGGAAAAGGCACAAGAGATAATAGAATTGGTTTCTTTATAACCTGAAGTTAAATATTTAACATAACATGAAACTGAAAGAGATGCTTATGATCATTCCCATGAGGTTCATTGTATTCATATTAAGCCTCAAGTGACAGCTGGGAAATCTGGAAAATAAAGACATTTGCACTGAATTTAATGATTGAAATATAGTAAGTAATTACACAACTCAGGATGCAAAAGACACAAGACAGAAAAGATGGATCTTTTTTAGTTATGTCAGTGCCGAACAGTTAAAAGACATGAAAAGCGAGGGAAAATGTGTCCAAAGTCAGCTGATTTGATTCTGAACTCAGAAAAAGGAATATGTCTGCTGAGTAAGAAGGCATTGTTTTTACAGTATTCTTCTTCCCGTCCCGTCCCGTCCCCCCCCGCCCTTATATAACCAGAAGTTAAAGGATTTAGCAAAGATTAGGGGCATATATGTGTTATCATCAGCTTAGTATCCTCAAATTAAAACAAAGAAACAAACAATCAAACAAACCAATGCCTAATTTATGCTATTTGATCTATTTATTAGTGGAGAAATCTGATCCCTCTTCTTAAAACAAAGTCATAATTTAACACATCTTATTTCAAAAAGAGTATATTCTGTATGGAGTTGGATTTTTAGAAAACCCCTTTTTCTCCAATAGGTTTCCTTTTCTATTACTCTTATCTGCTCTTTGGTTAGATATTACTGCCCTAAAAGATGGCAAATGAAAGATTCATAATGAGTGATTTAGAGAACCACATTTTTTTCTTTTTCTCTTTGCAGTTATATAAGAAACTTAGCAATTTTCATGGAAAATTCTGAGGAAGGTGGTTTGTTAGCTTGCATCTTTATCATGCTGATATCTGGCACTTAAAATTCATATTCTGATGGTGAGATACAAGACTGTATCATGTCACTGAGTCAGTGAAGCTCTACAGTTAGATTTTTCAGTGCATACCTGCTTATTCAAAATTTGCCCATTACCAATATATTTATTTTATCCAGGCATTTTGGCAAATGTTCTTGTAACATTTTGGGGAGTCACCAGATGGCACTAAAACATTGTAAGGTTCCAAAAATGAGTACATTTCTTGCAAAAAAAAAGCTTTACTTTGCAATAATAAAATTTTCTCTCTACTTCATCTGTGTCTTAGACTAATATCTCCTTTAAATTCGACTAAAATAGATACACTGACACATGCTCATTGAGCCAGAGAACATCAGGATGAACTTAAGATATGGGTAACATGAACAAGCAATGTGCCCTTGTTGCCAAGAAGGCCAACGTTATCCTGGGGTGCATTAAGAGGAATGTGGCAAACAGGTCAAGGAAGGTTCTCCTCCCCCTCTATTCTGCTCTACTGAGGACACATCTGGAATACTGTGTCCAGTTCTGGAGACCCCGGATGACAGGAACTACTGGAGATAGTCCAGCAAAGGACTACAGAAATTATGAGGGTATTGAATTATCTGTTTTATGATGAAAGGCTGAAAGTTCTGGGTCTGTTTAGATATAAGAGGAGAATGAGAGGGGATCTTATCACTGTGAATCAATATCTAAAGAGTGGGTCCCAAAGGCATTCAGACTCTCTTCATTGGTGCCCAGCAACAGGACAAGGGGCACCAAGAACAAATTGGAACCAGTAAGGTTCCATCTGAACATGAGGAAAAATTTCTTTACTGTGAGCATGACAGAGCACTGAAACAGGCTGATCAAAGAGGCTGTAAATTCTCCTTCTCTGGAGATGATAAAAACCTACCTGTATGCAATCCTGTGCAACCTGCTATGGGTGAATCTGCTTTAGCAGGGGATTGGACTAGGTGATCTCCTAGTGATTCTAGGTGATTCTTTGTACATCAACCAAAACTGTTACATCAAGAATATTATTATCAAAATTTTAACCTTGAGATTATGTTCCTTTTCTGGAAACCTGAGTCTATCAAATAACATTTTAGTAGTAATTAGTATATCAGTACAGATTCAACCTGTTCCTAAGAAAGCTCTAACCCTCTGCTAGAGCCCTTCTTGCTGATACCAATTTAAAATCTACCTTTCCTTCTCATCTCCACTGTGGAAGGGAAACACTGAATTTTTGAGATACTGTTACCATATTTAACATGAAGCTGTATTTTGCTTTATATGCATAGTTCTCAATGACTGATGAAAAAATCCTGTCCCCATTTCCTGTATTAAACACTGACCAAAATTCCATACTTACAGGTGGGTTTAAGAAAAAATAAAATAATTTAAGTTCTAGTTAGATATCTTAGAATATTCCAGAAGTCTTTGACAAAACATTACTTCATTACTTTTTGAATTAATCTGACACAATTTGATGTATCTGTGTTGTAATTTAGTTACTGTTTTGCAAACCCTTTCAATAGTATATTATCTTAAATATTTTCCTATCTGGATTCATAGATTCATAGATATTAGGGGTTGGAAGGGACCTAGAAGATCATCTAGTCCAACCCCCCTGCCTGAGCACGATCACCTAGAC
>JANHGL010022087.1:0-25100 GCA_024611195.1 Ceyx melanurus
AAGGGGTAGTGGGGATGACTGGGGTGGTCCCTGCAGAGAATCCCCCAGAACCACTTCAGCTGGGAGTTTGGCTCAGTCTGGACCACGCCAGGGGGACAGAGCTTGGGGTGATGCCAGCCAGGGGCCGAGGGGGTGGCTGTGGATGCTGAGGGGGTGACTGTCACTGCTGGAGGAGGAGGAGGGGGCTATATAAAGAACAACTGCACCCTCCCTGCTCAGTCGGAGTGCCTGGAAAGCACCCAAACAGGGGGGCTCTTTCTCCACCAACAGCACAGGCTGTGAAATAAGATTGGAAAATAGGCTTTTTAATAATAATAGTAAAAACCAGCCCTGTGAATGTCCTCTTGGCAGCCAGTGCTGGCTGAGAAGTGATGCTGTAGAGTATTTTAATATCTCCCCGTTCCTTTAAATATGTCTCAAGAAAAAGAAAATGCGTTTTTTGCCTCGCTCCTGCTGCTGATCCTTATTCATCAGCCTAATGCTGAAGGGTTCAGCATCCTCCCCGGGGCTCTCTGCTGGATCCAGGGGCTCCTGGGGATGGTGGAGGTCTGGTTTAGAGCATCCAGATGCTCCAGAGCTGAGCCGGTGCCCACGTCAGGGCACAGCCTGGCAGCACGCGTGGAAAACGTGGATTTACAGCCTTCCTGGTGGCTCCACCTGGGAGGAGCAAGATGCTGCAGTGGACAGAGTATAGAGAGTGCTGGGGCTTGTTTTTTTTTTCTGTGCTGCCAGTAGACAGCTTCATTAATAGCCTGGGCCAGTTTCTTCTCATTTTAATATAGTATCTAAATTCTTCCAGGGATGATAAAAAAGAAGAATTAAAAGGAAAAAAAAAAAAAAAAAAAGAGCTGGCATTATTGGAGCCAGGCAAGGAGGCAGAGCTTTCAGTGCTGTGCAGGGAGAGAGCTTCACGTCTTAATGGGATTTTTTAAATGGTACTTGAAATTCAACTTGCTAATCCCGGGTCTTTTCTGAACCTTGGCCTTCTGGTTGTTTGTCAAACTCACTCGGCTTATCTGGTGCCCTGGGGGTGGTGGTGCCCCCAGGCTGTGCTGAGCCAGGGACAGGGAATTTAATTTATGGCTGAAAAATGTCCTCTTGCTGTGGTGAAGAGCAGTTGAGGGCTGGCCATGAAGGATGTCCAGAATGAGACCAGCAAAGCTTTGCTTTCTCATGGGTAGGTGCCACAGCTTTGGCAGTGAATGGTGGTTTATGCCCATCTCAGCTTTCCCTATCCCTGAAACCACCCCAAAGCAGCCCCTCTATCCTCCCACAGTGCTGACTCATGTCCCATTTGTCATCTACCAGTATCCCCCAGTCCTCTGCAGGGATGCTCTCCCTCCCCCAGTCTGTGCCGGTGCTGGGGATTGCCCCAACCCAGCTGCAGGGCTTTGCACTTGACCTGGTCAATCTCCATCAGGTTCCCCCAGACCCATTTCTTCAGCCTGTCCAGCTTGCTCTGGGTGCCACCCCTACCCCCCCAGCAGATGGACTGCACCACTCAGCTCCGTGCCACCCGCAGACTTGCTGAGGGTGCCCTCCTCTGTGGGCAGGCTGTGGAATTGGCATTTGGGAGTTACTGCCCCTGGGTCCAGTAACACTCAATATCCTGAGGTGGTGAGGCAGTGCCAAGGGGCTGCACCCTGCTGGGAGGTGTGTGCCCAGGCCAGGAGAAGGGGTTTTGAGGGCACATAAAGGTTGGAGGGGCTGGGTGGACCTGGCTGGTCGATGTCACTGGGAGAACTCCACGAGTTTGGCATCACCAGCCAGCAGGAAACGTGTGGCTGGGTGATTTCAAGAGGCCAGGATGCTGCTGTCAACGTTTCATACAGCCAATTAGCAGAATTTCCAATAGTTATTGATTTTTGGTGACTGTAGCAGCCACTGGGCTCTAATTGGGCTGGGAAAGACCATTTATCTAGTGACAGATCCTGTCCCCCTTCCCTACCAGACATGGTCAGCTGTCTCTCAGTAGCCACAGGAGCAAAGCCTCGAGGGTTGCTTGCAACAAAGGAAGTGTACAAAGGGATGGTTGTGTTTCTGGTGACCTTTCTGCTGGAAAAACATTGATTTTTGCTGTGCTTAAGTGACAGAGCCTGGCACAGGCTGCCCAGGGAGGTTGTGGAGTCTCCTTTGGAGACTTCAAGACCCACCTGGCTCTGTTCCTGTGTGAGCTGCCCTGGGTGACCCTGCTTTGGCAGGGGGGTTGGATTCGATCTCCAGAGGTCCCTTCCAACCCCTGCCATTCTGTGATTCTACGAAAATGAGTGTTAATTGAGAATAATCCCCCTGGGGTGTGAAGAGTTGATTTCCCACCTAGCTTTTGGTTGTCATCATCCCTTGGTTTGGAGCGAGGAGCTGTTTCCCAACCCCTACCAGCACGGGTGCCAAACCAAACCTTCTTCAGCATGTCTCCAGCTTGCATAAATGGTCCAAATGGTTTTGGGGGGCCCTTTCCTCCTGCTCCTGTCTCTCCCAGCCCATTGCAGGTGCCTTTCTCCAGCGACGTCCCTGCGTTTGTGCCTCCCCCTTGGCCTCCCCAACTGGCTGCAGCCCCCACGTTCCTGCTTCCAGCTCTGCCTTCCGCCCGGGGGAGTTGCAGGGAGGTGTGTGCTTAAAAATAAAAGCAGATTGAGAAAGCTGGGTCTGCTCCTGGTCCAGCTCCTGGATCCACCCTCTTCCCTCCTGCGGCAGCTGAAATCTGCAGCCTGGCCCCCAGCACTTGCAGCCAAGAGGTTGCTGCTCCCACTGATGGTTTCTCTCCTGGGGTGGGGAGCACAAATGTGAAGTCGACCCGAGTTGCTGTTTGCAGGAGTTGGGGCTCTTTTGGTCTCCACCAGTGAGGCTTTTCCAGTCCTACCCCCCGACGCACGCACGTATCCCAGCCGACCCGGGAGATGGATGCGTTTGCTTATCAAAATGCTCTCTTCCTTTCCTTTTTTTTTTTTTTCTGTGCCCCTCGTGCTTCAGAGCTCTTCTGTTCAACCAAAGGGGTCGTGTAAATAATTCAGCTCCACTGCCTCCCTGGCTGGCCGGGGAGCTGGGGCTGTCACGTGGCGGGCGACAGCCGGCGGCTCCCTATTGCGTGTCCGCAGCCTGAACTGGCTGCACTTGGGGGGGTAGTGATGCCAAAAAAAAAAGCTGATTTTTTTCTTTTTTCCTAGAGGCTGGAAGGAGCAAAGTTGCTGGGGAATGTTGTGCACCGTCCTGCCCGACTCGGCCCGTGCCTGTCCTGACTCTCTCCCCGCTCTGAGGGTTGCGTCTCTGGAGCGGGGAAGATGCTTCTCCTGCTCCCCTGTGGTTCTGGAGGGTGAGAGGGGATGAGGCAGGAGTGAGTCTTTGCTCTCTGGGGTGTGCCAGGGCATGGTGGAAGATAACATTGTGGAGTGAACCTCCAACATCTGCCTGCACTTGCTGTCTGAGAAGTTCTGGTCCCCAGCGTGGGGTCCCTGGTGTCCCCCATGCTGCAGAGGTGCCATTAGCAGCAGGGGACGTGCACCCAAGTGGGCCAAGCTGAAGAAAACTTAGATCAAGAAGGTCCTCTGATGCACTTTAAATATAGCAACGTGCACATTCCACCCTCTGGGTCATCCCTGAATGCTGCTCCCTCCACCCTGGGAAGAGATGGCAGTCTGCAGGGTGATGGGCAGGGGTTTGGAGGACAGGCAGGCTCAGCCCCCACTGGCACTGTCCTCAGAGGGGGGCACACTGAGTCCTGGGGTGCTTTGGTATCTGCTGGGGAGCTCGAGGTCCAGTGCAGCTGTAGTTTGGTGGTCCCACCAAAGTGCACCTGAATCCAGGAATACTCTTTGCCTCCAGAAACCTGGTGCCACGCTGCAGACACCAGAGATGTGCTCACGACCTCTGTGCTTTGGCTGCACGTTGGATGCCTAAAAGGGCTGGAGGCCAAGGGGTTTAGACAAAGTTCCCATTGTTTTAATTGCAAGTGGCTTTGTCTTTGTGTGAGCTGCTTGGAAGCTGTACAAATGTTTGTTTTGCCATGTATCTCCCCGTTAACGAGATTTCTCAGGAAATATGCAAAATTATCACTACAGGCAGAGCATGTACAGTAAGGCTCATTAAGCTAAGTACTGTGATAAATTGCTACTTCCAGAAAATTATGTATATTAGCAAAAAAAGGGAAGAGAGCGAGCCCAAGTGGAAGACCCGGGAAGACAAAGTGTGTGGTGATGTCCTGGCTCTGGGCAGCTGGAGGGGGACCTGAGCAAAGCAGGCTGAGTGTCCTTGGTCCAGAGCATCTATGGGATTATCCTTGGAGGAGATGGATGGGGAGGGGAAGGTGAGTGGAGAAGGACGATGTAGGAAGCTGAGTGGTGCTGTGTCAGGAGCAGAGCAGGCACGAAGCCAACAGCACCAGCTCGACTGGGGGGAAATACAAACCCAGGAGACTCTGGAAGCACAAAGAGCAGGAGGTTTTGCTGAGCTGGAAGGTGGGGAGAGGGGTGATGTGGAGCAGGCTGCTGTGCGCTGGTGTCTGAAATGTGGGTTCTGCCTTGCCCCCCAGATGGGGGAGCAGACTGATGGCTGGGAGCAGGGGACAGGCTTTGGTGTCTCAGGTTCACCAGAATCTGCTGCAGGATGGGATGGAGCTTTCTGTTCACGGCGTGGTATTTCAGCTTCTGCTGGATGCTTATAGACCCAGAGTTCTTTTCATGGAACTAACTGAAAAAGAAGTAAAAATAAAATCTGCTGGCATTGTCCTGTGAGTTTTCCAAAGCTCACTGCCAGCCGTGGCCACTTCCCATGGTGCAGTACTGCTGTGGGTTTCCTAGTAGAGTCTTCCTTTCTTTCTGTCATTGCTTTCAGATCTTCCACTCAAGTCCTGTTGGACTTTGTGGTGTATGAGGTGACTGCTCATTTTGGTTTTCTGGGAGAGTTGGTGTCTCACCTGGTGCCTCTGTATGGTCTAGGTGACAGCACCAAAGAAATGGCATTCCTGTGTCTGATCTGAAGGATAACTGCTTCACAGACTGCCTTGATTTTCATGTGGTGATCCTCTCCTGGTGACATGGGCTGTGGCAACTGTGGTGGCACCTGTGTTGCCTCCTCTATGCAAGTCTTCCCTTCTCTTTTTGCTGGCAGCTTCCCAGTACAGACCTTGTGGTCACTGGTGAGCATCACCAGGGCTTGGTGTCAGTTAGAGAGCACTTGGCAGCCACCACAGCATGGTGGTGATCCTGGCAGAAACCCGTCTGAGTGCTGATGGGTTCACAAGGAGAGGTGAGTGCCCTGGCTGCAGGGTCTTCTGCCCGTGTGAAACTCTGGTCTGCACAGAAGCTGCAACAAGGATGGTGCCACTGTCAGAAGGACATGAAGAAATTAATTTCAGGTTAATTAAGTCTGCTGTTTTTCACCCAAATTATTCTTTAACCACAGTTGCAAAGCTGTAAAAGCACTGGCTGTGAAGTGTCCATGCCTTTCCAGTCAATCAGAGTGCTGCCTGTGTTCTAGAGCTGCAGGAGGAGGTGGGTGAGCTCAGCTCCCTGCCCTCTGCAGGGCTGCTGCCACCTCTGCCACTTGTTCTGAAGTGGAATTTTACATGCTTGCTTTCTAAAACCGAGCTTAAGCTCTGACAGAAGGGTCAGGCTTGGTGCCAGAGGCTGGTAACGTAATTCTCCAGCAAGGAAAGCCAACACCTAAGGACAAAACTCTTGGAAACCTTGTTCTCCTTTGCACTGCTAGTGTTGGAAATAGGAAACGCCTCCTGAGTCAGGCAGATGTTGCTGGATGGTGAAGTCAGTTGTGCCTTGAACTTTTTTTATCCATCACAAAGTGGGAAGTCTGGGCTGGTTTTGGTGTGAGTGTTGGAGCTGGATGTAGCTGAGGCCTGTGTGCTATCAAATGGCCAGTTTATTATGCTGAATAGCTGTACTGGGTATAGAGTCTGCAAAAAAATGCTAAAAAATGAGGCTGTGGGTAATTGAAACTGTGATGTCAGGTGCTTCAGCTCTATTGGGAGAGCTGGGAGCTGACCCTCTGGCTGTCCTCATCCTTAGCCTTGACACCACCTCCCTGAAAACCTCCTGCAGCAGGATTTCTGCCTCTGGGCTCTTGAGGAAAGTCTCACTTTGGCTGCTGCAAAGCAGTAAAGCAAACTCCGTGGTGTGGAGGGTCAGCAGAGCCTCTCAGAGTGAGGGTGGAAGTAGTTTGGTGGGTAGGAAACCCAGGGGTGCTTTGGACCCGGTTTGGGTGAACCTTCAGCAGCAGAGCTGCAGGGAGCTGCTGAGCATTGCAGGGCTGGGATGTTTCCAGGGATCTGGGCATTCTTGTGCTTCCATCCATGTCCTGGGGGCTGTTGAGGATGGCTGAGAAGGGACTGGTGCAGCTCACTGCTGAGATGCTCTGACCTCATCCCTCTCCTTGAGCAGGCACTCCGTGCCACGGGGGCTCCCAGGGGCTGACAGTGACACTCCAGCCTCATGGATTTGGACACAGGGTACAAGGCAACTGGTGTTGGACCCCCCCACCCTGCCCCACGTGCCACAGCAACCTGTTTGTGACCTGCTGCTGCTCAGAGAGCATCCCCCCATGCTGAGCAACCCTGTGTTGTGCATCCTGAGCTGGGTCTGGTACAAAAAGGGAGGTCATTTTGCAAAGGAAAGTCCAACCCAGATGGCTGAAATTTCTCAGGCTGGGCAAATCAGTGCGGAGGTGTCTGGTAAATAAATAAACCCCCCCCAAGATCCAGCCTGGCAGCAAAGCAGCATCCTGCATCTCTTAGGGACCAGGCCTTTTTTTTTTTTCTTGTGCTTAACTTAATGGTCCCTAAAAGGAAGGTAGCAGCTGTTGTGGCTTTTCCCTTTTCGTTGTGCTTTTGTGAAGCTCCTCTTAGCTCTGGTGGTGGCTGGAGGCAGGGCTGGGGCTGGCTGCCTGTTTGCCTGCATGGGCATCTCCAAGGAAAATGGCAGCAGGATGAGCTGGGAGGGGGTTGTTTTCAGTGCATCCCCCCGGGATGCAGAGGTGCCCAGAGGTGGCTGAGCCTGTTCCTTCTCTGCCTGGTTCTGCTGCCTGTTGTGGCCCTGCAGATGTATCTGGACACGGTCAAATTCATCTGCAATGCTAACAGAAGAGGGCAGGAGCTGAAGCCTGCGTGGAGCTGCTGCTGAGATCACGGAGAGCTTGTTGCACCCCCCTGCAGCTCGCCCTGCCTCACGCCTCTTCCTTTCACAGGAGAGCAGGTTTTGAGTCTTCTCGGTTGGTTTGTGCTCCTCTGCTGTCTTCCAGAAAGTGCCTGGGGAGGGAACGGGGCTGGTTTGAACCAGAGGGATGTAAACTGCTCGATAATGAATTTATTAGCACTGTGCTTGTTGCAAAACCCACGGAGCTGGGATGCTCCTGGGGTCTGGACTGTCTTTCCATGCACTGCTCTGCTTTGCTGGGGTGTTGCTGCTCAGCTCTGCCTCCTCTTGGGATTTAGTCCCTAGTGAGGGGCACGTTTAACCCTGAAAATCCCCTAAAGATGCTCTGTCTGACCCACCATCCTTAACCCACCCCCCTGCTCTCAGCAGCTCTGGAGGCACCAGGGAGGCAGCAGCTCCCAGAGCTGTCCCTGATGCTGGCACGCTGCAGGGGATGGCCAGATGAAAAACCCTGGGGAAGAAGAGTTTATCTTCACCTACCCTGTGTGGGGGGTGAAAGCCCAGAGACCCTGGTGTCCCCAGTGCTGCTTGAAAGTGCCTGAAGCAGGAGCAGTGTTGAGGGAGGTTGCTCAAACCCTCCCTGCTCTACTGCTCTGGACAGAGCAAGAGCACCCAATCCTGTGCCAGTGGTACCTGTACACATCAAATGGGCAACACCCGTGACCAACCAACCAAGGCTGCAGGGCAGCAGAGTTGTTTGCTGGCTGGTTGTGTTAATTAACTTGGGCTTATTGCCTGCTCTAAGCTGGTTTTAGAGCCAGTCTCACCTAAGGCATTTAGATTTGCAGCATTTTGCTGTGGCTCCATCTCCTCTCTCCCTGGAAGGAGCTCTTGGAGCAGCCTTTGCTGCCTGAGGTCCCAACACATCAGGTGCAGAGACAGATGAAACCTGGGATGCTCACACCTGGGATATTCCTTAGGAGAGGTATTTCTGTTTTGTTTCTACTCTGGCAGCAGTGTATGGGAAGACACTTGAAGCCTGGGGGCCAGCAGTGTGCCTGGGATGGAGAGAGGTGCTGGGAGCAGATGATCTTTCCATGCCTGGCATCCCAGGGAGCTGTGGCTCCATCCCAGTGGCTTCTCCCTCCCCTGGAGCCCTGGTCACCCCCACAGCTAATGCCACTGCTGCCTCCCTGGTGCGGGGGTGTCGGGGGCAGTCGGAGGTGGCACTGAGGGTATCTCCAGTGACGTGGTTGGCCAGATGGTGCCCTCCTCCAGCCCGGAGTGCCACGTGCCCTCCTGAGCAGCAGGCTCCATCCATGTCATTCCCTCCTCGCAGGGTTCCCGGCTGGGCTTTTGTGCCACGTTCAGTGCCTGCCCTAAATAAACCATCACCCTGCCTTGTGCAGCAGCAGCAGCTTGAAAATAGAAGGGCCTCCAGCAAGGCTGCACGTGGCTTTGGCAGGAACCCTCTCCCTGAGAGGCGGGTTGTCTTCCTCCGGGGTTTCTGAGGTCTGAGATCCAAGGCAAAACAAGAGAAAGCTCGAGGTGCTTGGGTAGCCCAGCTCCATCCCGGTCCAAAGGCACTGTCCCATTCCCAGGCTGGTGTCTCCTGCCATGCCCCAGGCAGCTCCTGCCTGCTGAGCCCAGTTATGGCCAAAATGGACAAATTCTGAATCTCAGATTTCAGGGAGTGTTTCTTCTTTGTGCCCACAGAGCAGTGGGGTAAGGGCAGCAATGTGCTTGCTGGCCCTCCTCAGGGTGGGGTTTCCCCTGCAATCTCAGTAGCTTTTCAGGTCTTTGGATCATCATTTCACAAAGCAAAGGATGCCACGAGTGGTGGCAAGGCTGGGAGGTGAGGTCTCCTCTGGGTGACTCTCCCCAACTCGGTCACTCTAGGTTGAACAGATAATTTTAGGGGGGAGGATAGATATTTAATCTGAATTACTGCAAGGCCAGAGCTTCGTGAGCTCTCTGCAAAGGGGCTATGAGGTGACGTGGAACCATCTGCAGATTGTGGGGCAGTTCTGAGACGAGCAGAGACAGTCCTGGCTCTTAAATTTTCTCCATCCCACTGGCTCCTTCTCTCTAGTGAAGATGGAGTAAGAAGAAGAAACTTTTCCACTCCATTAATTTTCCATTTCCTTCTGTCATGTATCTGCTGAGGATAATAATCTTTTAAATGTCTCTTTTTACAGAGGGCTGTAATTTTTCGTCCCCCTGCGGGTTTGCATCTCCTGCCTCGCTGGGACGGGAGGTGTTTTCACCTCTGGTGACAATGACACACATGCTTCTGCAGACAAGGACAAGCCCTCATTTGCCTCCTGTGGTTTTATTAGTTCTGTTGTATTTCCCATTCTCTCCCCATTTTCCTGCACTCTGTGGCATCCCTGGTGCTTTCCCATCACGGCATCCCTGGCGTTCCCCAACGCTGCTGTTTGCAGAGCTGTTGTGCTCACACCTACCTGAGGGCAGCTCAGAAAGCTCCCCCTTGTCCAGCTCTCTGGAATTTCCTGGGTGTCATCAGTCTTGCTCTGCACTTGTGGTGTGGCAGCTGGTTGCAGTGGTGGCTTTTCTCCTGCTTTTACTTCTGGAGCTGGCTCTCCTCTGCTGCCTTGGTGCCCGTGGTGCTCTGGTGCAGCAGTGCCCGAGGCGTCCCACGTTCTGGCTGGTGTTTGCTCCATCTCCTGAGCTCAAGTGAGCAAAGGGGAAGGTGGTCCCGAGGAGCTCCTGAGATGGAGCTGCAAGCTTTGCAGGAAGCACTTGTTGATGCCTCTCTCCTTGTCGTTGCAGGCGAAGGACAGTGATGATGATGATGAAGTCACCGTCAGCGTGGACCGGGACCGCTTTATGGACGAGTTCTTTGAGCAGGTGAGAGGTTTGTTTACCCAGTGTGGCTCTGAGCTCGTTCAGCCCATCCTGCTGGCACTGGAGCAGGCTGCAGGGCTGCAGCACAGGCTCCCACCGGAGCTGGAGAGCAGCTGGGGAGCAGCAGGCGAGGTGGGGACGAGGGTCCTGCCCTGGCTGATGCTGTGCAGCTGATGCTCAGGGTCCTCAGAGGTTACGCTCAAAGTGCTGAGTAGCAGGAACCAGGCTTCCATGCAGACCTGGAGCTGTCACGGGCTTACCTCATCCTGTGGATGCTTTGCTGTGCCACCTCCTCCTCTGGAAACCAGTGAGGCAGCTGGGCCAGGTGACCAGTTGGTGGGAGTGGGTGAACCTCGCAGCTTGCTGCTAAAGCAGACCAGCTCCCAGCCCTCTCCCAAAAGCACCTCTGCAGAGTAGCAGTTTCTGCATGGAATGGGTTTAATTTTATGCCTCTCGTTACCAAACAAGAGGTTGTCTTCTGGCATGTGGGTGGCTGTAAGATCTGCATGCGGATTTTTAGCACACCCTTAGCATGGCATGTGTGTGGGGGGTGTTAAAATCTATCTGTGCAGGCAATGGGGTGGGGAAAGGAAAAAAAAAACCAAACCCTGATGTGCAGATGGAGGAAGATGAGCAAAGTGGTGGCAAGAGCCGAAGGAGAAGACAGAGCTAGAGGTTGGGCAGCCCGGCAGGCAGAGGGCACAAGTGGATTTCCCCCCTCTTGGTGATGTCTCCTTGTAGTACAGATGTGTGGGGAAGGTGCCAGTGTGGATTGGCTGGCACACGTGGCCTTCCTGGTCTGTGGGGTGTGGGTTGCACTGGGCTTCTCAGCCTCTGGAGTGAAGAGCCATGGGAGACTCACTGAGCTGGGACTCACCGTGGCTTGTGCAACCTCAGCGAAGTGCAGAGGCTGGGAATCAGTAGATCTGATGGTGAATAAACCCTGAATTGGGATGAAGTTTAACAACCCTTCCCCTTTGCAAAAATCCAAGCCTCTCACAGCAAACCTGTCTGGTCCATCAACAGGTGGAAGAAATCCGAGGGTTCATCGATAAGATTTCGGAGAACGTGGAAGAAGTGAAGAGGAAGCACAGTGCCATCCTGGCTTCACCCAACCCTGATGAAAGTGAGTGAGCCCTCAGCTCCTCGTGGGCACGTGGCTGTGCTGGGCCACTCGTGGGGTGGGCAGAGTCAGGCAGAAATCCTCTTGTGTCTTCAGGTGGCTGGAAAGCCACAAGCTGCCGAGGTGACTGACAGTTGGGGTGAGGGCAGTGCTGGGTGGGAAAGAAGTAGAGGGATAATTAATGACTTTTTGACCTTGAGAGGTGATGAAGGTCCAGCGAGGCTGCTGGAGAGGGATTCCTGGAGGAGGAATGTGGAGGTTGAAGAGAGCACATGGCTGTTTTTATGCTAGTTGGCTGTTGTCTTGCCCGGGGCTGTCTGGGAGCATCTGTGGATGAGGCAGCACTTGCAGAGCAGGCTGAGCACTGCCTGCTTGGCCCAGAAATGGTGCAACTCTTCCTTGAGCCTGTGACGTGCACTTGTGACCCTGTCCTGAAGGACATTTTGTTGCTGGCTGGCCAAAGAGTCTGTCCCTTCCAGACCTTGCTGATGTCTCACTGTTTCTTCCCCAGTCTCGTGTTCCCGAGAAGGGACCAGAAATTGAGGATCCAAGAGGTGCCAACGTCTGGGGGTCTGTGGGATCAGGCAGAGTTAGAGCTGTTGGGTGATGAGTTCCCCTGTCCCCAGTTGTGAGCAGTGCATCTCCCAGAGGAGCTGGTGGGGTCAGCTGGGCTTCCTTAGTGCAGAGGCTTTCCAGCTCTGGTGTTTGCAAGCCCCTCACTGGGAAGAAGGTGGTGGTTGCAGGGCTGATGCTTGCTGCAGGGACAACCATGCTGGATGGCTCTGAGCTGCTGGCAGCCCTTGTCTTTGGCAAAGGTGTTGCCTTCTGGGGCCAGTGGGCGACTGCTGAATGCTGCTTGTGCCCTCCAGGCTGCAGGCCCTGGCACAAAGGGGTGATGAGGGAACTGGAAAGCTGACACCAGGTCTTTATCTTGCTCCCTACCCTCCTCCCATCCATTTCTCTTTATTTGCCTGGTGTGATTCCACATCTGCTCGTAGCCAACTGTGAATTGTTTCCAGAGGTCCCAGGAGGTTGTCTGTACACACAATTTCTTGTGTCCAGCCCTGCATCAAATCAATAGGTATTGCTAATTGCTTGGAAGAACCTGGCCTTTCCTAAATTGTCTCACACTCCCCTCTCCTGGCAGCTGCTCCTCAGCTAAAATTCCCTTGGCCAAGCCTGGAGTGAGGGATTTTCTCAAGGGAATTCACGTGTCTCAGACTGTTGCTCAATCGTCCTCCAGGCTCTTTCAGTCTTGTGCTCACACTGGAAGCTTGCACAGTGTTTCTCTTTGGGTGTGTGCAGAGCTGTCACTACCACTACCACTGGCCTTTGCTTTTTAACACAGGGGGTGGGTTGGGACAACCAAGGCAAGATGTTGCTCTCTGCAGGGGCCAAACTCCTGTGGGACTTGGCTTGCTGCTTGTCCCCTCTGGAACAGCACCTCGGTTAGTTCTTGGTGATCTCTCAGCATTTTAGCATCACATGAAACCTCTGGTGATGGGAAATGATCCTCCAGGGCATCAGAAGAAAGACACAAGCTTCTTATTCTTGTCTGGAGGCAGATGTGCCATGCGTGGTGCAGCTTGGCTTGGTGTGTGCTGTAGCTTCTCCATCAAGAGGTACAAACTCCCTAAACACCAGCAAGTCCCTCCTGGTGCTGGAGGACCTTGGGGTGGAGTTTTGGAAGATCAGGATGGAACTGGGCTGTTCATTTGGGAAATGGTTGAACAGTGGTTGTGAGCTCTGTGTGGAGGGAGGGAGGCGTGGTGTCTGCTGGCTGGATTGCTAACTGCTTTTTCAGGGTCTCTTGATAGAGAAGAGGGACTCCACAGGTACAGTGCTACTGGAACCTGTCTCAAACTGTGTGCTTTGGCAGATGCAAGCCCTTGGTGCTCTCCTGTGTGTGCTCTGCTGCTGCAGAAGCAGGTGAGGTCCGGGTGTCTGTGTGAGACCTGGCGTGGGGCAGAGGTGCCTGGCTGTGGTGCACGGAAGGGCTGATCCCTCCCCATCCTTCCTGCTGATCCTTCTTCTGGCTGCACAGACTGTTCTCAGAGCAGCCTTGCCACTGCTGCCTGGGCTTATTTTGGCTCCCAGTGGGTGGGCAGCTGGCTGGCACTGCCATCCTGCTGGAGAAGGGGCAGCCCCCTGCCTGCCTGTGCCTTGCAGCTCCAACGGGGGACGGGGGGACGGGGAGGGGTCTCCCCACTGAGCTACAGGCTGGGCAGCAGCATCTTGGGTGGGCTTGAAGCAGCTGAGGGGCTGTATTCCTGCTTGGGCTGGGGCTGTCACTGCTGCTCCTCCTGATTTGAGTCACAGCTCCTGGTAAACCTGTTCCTGAAATCCTTCCCGGTGTCACTCCTGGCACTTGAAGCTGCTCATCCTTGGTCTGGGCTGCTTCCCAGAAGAGGTGGCTTTGAGAGGCAAGTCGCCAGCCAGAGAGGAACCAAATGATGTTTTTCTTCCTTTTTTTTTTTTTTTTCCCCTCTTGGAGTGGTAGGAGGGAATTCTCTGCCATTTGCCTTCTCCACATCGCCCCGTTATGTAACGGATGCTGCTCCCTCCATCAATTGCCTCTGGGAACCTAAATCTTTGTAGCTGAAGTCGTGTCTGTCAGCCTGTCAGCTCAGTCCATCTCCACAGGCTCCGGAAAACCTCGATAAATATTTCAGACCTGGAAGTAGGTCCTTCATGGCTCTGCAGCAGGGTGGAAGGGGAGGCTCTGTTGCGTGTGCACTCGACTTCCAGTTTCATAATTTAAGCCGTGCAGACACGAGGTGGTAGCTCAGGACACCAGGGAGCAGGTCCCAGGGGACTTTGTTCAGTCTCTCCATCTGCTGGAGGAGATTTGAGTTATTTGGAGAGTGGCCTCTCTTAATTCCTAGCAGACCCATCTCCTGGCAGAGAGATGTGCCACGTGGTCAAGGAGACAAATTGTAGCTGCTCACCTCTGTCTAATGCATTGAGGAAACCCCGGCTGGTGCCAGAAAGGCAATTTGGAGTTGTCTTGGTGCCTAGGCTCCAGCCAGACGCCTCTGAGCAGCTTCCATGTGCTTGTAGCAAACGTAACCTTGCTGCTCACCAGGTCCTTTTGGTAGTTGTCACAGCTGGGAGCCCACTTTGCTCCAAGGAGATGCTGCTCGAGTGCTGCTGGGAGGAAGGGAGGGCTGTACATGCTTCTGGCTGGAGCTGCTCTTCTTGGGCACTGCTTTCTGTGCCCTCTTAGCTCTGTTTTCTACTGTGCAGTGTTGTTTTTTTTTCTGGGGTTACATTCCCCCTGGTCTCTGGTCCCACCAGGGCAGAGAGGAGGTTTTCTTGAAGACCAGCAGATGGGTGACCCCCACAGTTCTGCTGGTGCTGCCCAGTGTAGCAAACCTGGCATGAGAGAGAGCAACTGGAGTGTGCTTGGTGCAGGTATGAGGGTCCATCTGCCTGCTGGGGAGGTCCAGGGGCTCCTGTAGAGTGGCTTCAGCACCTCATTTGGTTCAGGCAGCCCAAGCAGAGCTGTGCTGATGATGCCCGTGGTCAGTGTGACGATGCCACGGGGTGCTCAGGGGCTGTCTCAGGGTGGCTGTGCCCTGGCTGTGTCACGCAGAGATGTTTTTGCTCACCCTTTCATGCATTTCTCCAGCACCATCTTGAATAGTTTTGTTTCTTCTCCCAGTAATTCTTGGTGAAGGGCCGCTCTAGGACTTAACCTCCAGTGGTCAGGAGCTATCTTCTCATTTCCAGCCTGAGTCTATTTACGATCGATTTACATACCAACGTCATCCCAAGAACAAATATATTTAGCTTAAATAGCTGTTTGCCCTTCTGGCTTCATCCTGTCAGGTCTCTGCAGCAGCTCGGTCGTCTTGCAAGGGCTCTGCACAGTCCAGCTGCCTTCCCTGCCCCAGCTCTGGATCTGAAGGGCTGGAATGCCCTGGGGTGTGGAGCTTCCAGGAGTTTTGGGGGACTCTGTCTGCTGGTCAGGATTTCTAGAGTGGGTTGTCTTTATGGGTAACCTGCCCAACAGCCCCCTGAGCAACCTGCTCTAGTTGCAGATGTCCCTGCTCAGTGCAGGGGTGGATGAGCTTGAAAGGTCCCTTCCGACCCAAACCAGTCTATGATTCTATGAAAATTCCTGTAATTTCTAATGGTTTCCTCTCTCTGGTTTGGTGATTGCAGGGGAGGAAAGTTGGGGGGTGGGGCTTGAAGGCCACAAGGTGATGGAGCAGAAACGTGGGGGTCTTCAGAGCTGAGTCCTCTCATTACAAGCAGCCCCATCTGTGCGGGTCAGAGACCCCAGGGTGGGGGAGGGTGGTCTCCAGCAGACCTCCTCCCAGCCCCAGCAGTGTCCTCTTCACCTCCAGATCTCAGCTTCCTCCTGGTAAAGCTCCATTGTCTGGGTGTCAGCGCCGGGGGATAATCCCTTATTTGCTGAAATAGGAGGCCTGGGATGAGCAAACCATAAATCCTGTTCCTCTGCTTCCCCAGGATTACTTCAGTGCTGCTGCTGTGGCCTGGGGAAGGCTTTGTGCTTTCCAAGCAAGCCAAGAGCAGGGGGTCAGCCTGGATCTGACGGGCAGAGCCAAGCAGGGGTGCAGGCAGGAGGATGAGGATGGCCGAGCACCCCCTGAGCTCAGGGTCACGCTGCAGGCAGAGATGTGGCTGGTGGCTCCTGCTGCCTCTGAGTTCCAAGAGCTGGTTTTCCAAAGCTGAGAGATAAAAGAGTCAGGGAATGGTGAATTGGAAACTGCTGGAAGCAGCTCGAGGAGGAATTAGTGGGTAAAGAAGCCATGGGTTTGAGGAGCAGCTGTGCGTGTCTCTGGGTAACCTTCACCCCCGTGCCAGGTGATGCCCGTGGTGGTTTTGTGTGGAAGGAGGGAGAGGGGAAGGAGTTGGTTGAAGTGCTCACGGAATACGTGGCCTAATCCTACAATGCAGTGAGGAAAAAAAAAAAAATAAAAGAAGAAAAAAAGAAGTGACTCTCGTGGGGAGGTTTGCAGTGTAATCCTGCTCCTTCTCTTAAACGTGCTGCTGTATATTTGATGGAATTGCTGCAGTCATCGGGTGCTGGAGCATCACTCCAAATCTTTCTGGGGAAAATATTCAGAGAAAATTTCTATTTCCCCCCTAAACTCCCCCCCACTCCACAATCCCTGTATTTATTGCCTGGCTGCACCACCCACCTCCAGCACGTAGCCGCTGCCCACTCTCCCAACACATCCGAGCCAACCCTGATCTCTCAGCTCTCTGCTCTCCTCCTGCACCCTCAGGATTGCTCCCGGGGGCTGCTCCCTGCCCACCCCCATCCCTGGCACTGCCAGGCTCCTCATCCCCCCTCGGCGTGGGCACGGCGGGGACTTGGAAACGACCATTTCCCCGCAACCCCGGAAGATGATTAATCCCCACGGGGAATTTTGCTGCCCATTTGCTTGTTAACTGGGAGAGCTCGGGTGGGTGGTGGGGAGCTGCCTCCTGGCAAGTGCCTGGGAGCTGCCGGGTGGGAGCAGTGGCCTCTCTGGCAGTTGGCAGCTCCAGCCCGTGCGGGCAGAGCCCCGGTGCCCGTGTGGAACTGGCTGCCTGCCCAGTGTGGGCTCCTCTTCTCCAGTGGCAGAGGTGGTCTGGGTTTGGAGGTGTTGGCAGGAGCACCCACAGGTAGATCCAGGCTGTTCCTCCTGCCTTTGGGAGCTGCTGCCCTCCAGGTGGGTATCTGCAGGAGCTGTGTGCGTGGGTGTGCACGTGGGTGTTCACCACCCTGGTCACCGGGCCAGGCATCCATGGGATGTGATGAATGCCAGTGAACTCTGATTTCCCAAGCTGGGCATTGTTTGTGGCTGGGTGCTGCCCAAAAACTTGATCAGGATGTGAGATTTGGGTTTGTTTTTCCTCGTCGGGCTCCTTTGCCAACTCCCTGGGTTGCCCACACCAGGTGGCTTGTGTCCACACCCTTGTGCACCCCAGCCCTGTCTGCACCCTGGACATCCCCTGGCTTGTTTAGTGCACTGGGGCTGTGCCCAGTGGTGATGTCCATGCCCGTGGCTGGTGATGGTTTCATGGCCTGTGGTGCTGCTGACTGATTTTTTTTCCTCACACCTGAGACTCTCTGCATGGCGTGGCTGGCTGGGAGATGTGATTAGTGCAGCCAGTAGAGTGCTGGGCTCTCCTTTCAGGGACTGGTCGTGTCGTTAGCATGCTCCAGTTCCTTTCCTGTGGGCAATGGTGTGCTGTGTTTGGACCAGTCTCCTCTGGAGACAGCGAGATGAGGACACGTGGGCTGGGGAGGTGTTGCCATAAATGCTGGCTCGTGACTGAGAGAGCAGCAGTGGGGTTGGGTTGATCCTCCAGACTCAGCAGCCTGACCCTGTGAGGTTTGCAAACACTGGCTTGATAGGGATGAGGAAACTGGTTGTTCATCTGTCACCCCCAGTGGCAACATCTGTGCTGTGGCAGTGACAGTGATGGTCAGAAACTGGTCATCCCTGGCAAGGCAGAGATAAGAGAAACCTTGCATGGCCTTTTCCTCTGCCCAATAGTCCAACCTGGGGGAATTTGGGATGGTTTTTTTTAGGGGATTTAATTCAGTTTTATCTATTTTTTTTTCTTGTTGATGAGGGCTTTGGTCCAGGTCTCAGCTGGCAGATCCTTCCCTCTTGGCTGTTCTCTGCCAACCAGCACCAGAGCTCAGTGTCACTCATTGCTTCTGGTGGCCACTGGGATGAGTAACCCTCTCCAGGGACTGGTTTTCCAGGGAGTTTTCCAGATGACTTCTTGAAGGCCAGGTTTTCATGTCTCCTCTCCATGCTTCCTCCAGCTCTTGGAGCAGGACGTGGTGCATCAAGGGTTGATATCAAAGCCATAAAGTCTGAAAGCTTTGTGAGCTGAGGTTGCTCTCCATGAGTTCACTGCTGCTCTTGTGCTGCCTTCCCCTATTCCCCTGCTGCCCTCTGGTTTTAAAAGTGGTTTTCAGGCAAAGGCTGCCTTTGGGTTTATGAGATGAGCATCATGGGGCTGGAGAGTGGAGGATCTTGGTGCAGGGTTACTGGGGGACTTTTCTTCTCAGGGCATTTCTACCATCGAGGAAATCTACTGAGTTACAGCCTCAAATAAAGCAAAACACAAACTCCTCTGACAAAAGAAGGTCCAAGTGTCAATGGAGCCAAATAGAAGTGAGGACCCCAATTATTACTGCTGGGTGCTGATGTGCAGGTGTTTCCCATGGGAAGCAAAGTGGTGGTGAACGATGGCATTGCAGCAGAAGCACCCTAAGCCTGAGACCTTTGGGGTTTGGGGGGAATTTCGTTTGTATTTGGTTGGGGAAATAAGAAAAAATCTTGGTGTTTCAGGCAGGATGGCTGCAGAAGCTCCACCCCAGCCTCTCTAAGCTTGAAGGCTCTCTGAGGACAGCACAGCTTGTCCATGGCCCTGGTGCTTCCCTCGTGGTGGCATTTTCTCCTCCTGTGGCCCTGGAGACCTGCCTGCCAGTTCTGCCTCAGTTTCTGTGGGTACACGGGGGAGAAATGTTTTCTGAGGACAAGAAGCAGAAATCTGGAGCTTGCTTTTAACACCAGCAGAGCCTGTTTAATAGGTTTAAGCTTCTTGCAATCTCCTAGCACTGCTAATGAGTACCCAGGCCCCACAGAGGTGGAGCAGAACTGTATTTTCCTAATCGAGTTATCAGATTATTAGCAAAAATGCAAATAAAAGAGCTGCTTTGGTTACAAGTCAAAAGCTCTGTCTGGAGACGAGCTTTGTTGTGAGCACCACGTGGCAGATAATGGAGGATCAGACGAGGCCAAATAATAGTCAGGGAAAGAAGATAAAAAGCAGCTGGGACGTGGCCTCCTCTGATTTCTGCCCCGGGGCTCTCTCATGTTAAGATTTTTCATCTTACTCTTACAAGGCTGTAGATGTTAGGAGCATTTATGGAGTCACTTCAGGAGTGTACCCTACTGCTAGAAGAGCCCATGAAGAGTTAATGGATGATTAATTAGCTGGGAGGTAAATAATTAATCAACGGGTGTAGAATCCAACAGGTCAGAAGGTGGCTTCTGATCTGTAAATACGGGTGTGCACAGAGTTGAAGACCATCTTGTGCAGATATTATTTATTGCTAGCCTCCAGCCCTTTGCAAACCACTTCTTTGTGCACCTCTAATAAGAGGAGTGATCCATCATTTGTTGCTCAGATAACTGCCAGAGGTTGTCATGGCTTGGCAGTGGTGCTTGGGTAGCAGCATTTTGACCTGTAAATCTAAATTAATTCTGCTTGGGAAGGGAAGTTCAGCTCCTGTCCCATTTACAAGTGTGGCACTGAGGAGCAGAGGAGATAAAGACCCCCCTGGTGTCCTTGGGCTGTGGAAGTGGGAGCAAGGTGGCTGTGGTGCTGAGATTTCACCTTGTGTTGGAAAGGGCTTCACCTGGGGGAAGCTTCTCTGCTCTGGGGCTTTGAGCTCTCCCATCAGTGCTGGCTGCCTAGTACCCTGGGTACCAAGAACAACCATGTTACATCAAAAAGGATGAGAAGATTTATCCAGGATGAGCCAAAACCTTTTCTCCAGGACAGTGTGAAACCTCCTGGACAAGGTGAAAGCTGCGAGGAGGAGCAGGAGATGAGGGAGAATTCCCATTGTTTAACTAGCATTATTCTGCTTTTTCTACAGCTCCTGGGGAAAGTTGTGGTGAAAGATAATCAAATCCCTATGTGCCCACATGCAGACCTGAGCCTGTGTCAAGTCCAGCCTTTGTCTAGGGCCGTGATTGTTCTGTGCCTGTGATTGATGCTTTGAATTCTGCCTGGCTTTTTGCTGCAACATGCAAAGGTTTGGAGCTGCATTAATATTTCAAAAATTGGACTAAACAGTTGAGCTATTACAACTGGCCAGGTTGCCTTGAAGGGTTTCAAGTTCACTGTTTTTATCTTCAGCTTTTAATCTCCACTTCAAACGATGTTTGGTCTTTATTCTCTTAAATTAAGTGCCACCTTGAAAGATGCGATCATAAAAAGGCTCAGCAGAGAGAGAGGACCTCACCCTCAGATGAAGAGCACCTGGGATGAGGAGGAGCTGACATCTTGAGGAGCCTCTGGAACCCTGAGAGCAGTTGGGGCAGCTCAATGTGCATTAGCATTTGTCTGGAGCAGAGGCACACACGGGAAGACAGAGCAGTTTGTTTCTGTGGTTACTTTAATTAATCAGTGGATGGAGAAACCACAAGGTTCTCCTAAAAAGTTTCTGGGTCAAAAGCAGAGCAAGGCCAGATTCAGTGGAAGGTTTTTTCACTGCTCCCTTTGCCTTTGGCTTGTTGGAACAACCCGTGATGCTGTTTTGCTCTCCCCAGGGTGCTGCTGCTCCCAGATAGCCAGGGCTTCTCTTTGAAGCTTTCCTAGTGAAGGAACAAGGCTGAAGCTGCAAAGTTCTCTTAGCTGTCCAAAGGCACTGGTGTCAAACCACAGTCTGTGTGACCTCCACTGCTCCTTTCCTCTCTTCTTCTTTTGTAGCATAGTGAGAAGGTTGTGAGAAGAGGTGGTGATGTCCAGACTTGAAAGGCAGCCTCTCTCTATAGGAGAAACAGCAGAGAGAGCCAGGAGCTGAATCTGCTCCCCGACTGCAGGCTGTAAAGCCCTGTCATTGTGTGAGCAGAACATCTTCCCTGTGGTACCCCAGCTTGGGAGCAGCACTGGAGTCTGTTCCTGAGCACGGGGTCACCTGTAAAAGCATCAGGCTGGTGTGATGGTCAGTGACACTGTGCACAGCATCCTAAGTTGAGGAGAGTCTTGGAAATGATGTAAGAACACTTTTTTTCACTGAGGGCTTAAAGGTTTTGAACCTAGGGAAGGAATAAACCACCAGGAAGGGAAACCTAGCAAGTCTGTGCCTTTATAATGGGCTTTTTGCTGAGCACGTTGGGTAAATGAGAGAGAAGTTGGGGTTTTTCTTCCAGGTGTTGGCTTTTAGAAGGATGCAGTGGAGTGACTCATGCGTGTTCAACCCAAGTCAGAAATTAGGACACTTCTATGCAAGGCATGTTAACATCTCTTAAAAATGCTACAGCTATAAGCAGTGCCTTATTCTTGGCATCCATCTGGGCTCTTGCAGAGACGGTGCTTAGATTGGGTAATGGCACCATGCGTGGATTATCTAGCTCACCAGGACCAAAAGGAATCTGGAGCTCCCAATCTGGAAGATAATTCTGTGCCTTGAGAGTACTGCAGGGGCTTTTAATAGCTTCTGGTGCCACAGGAAAGCAGCCTGGTGGGAAAGAGATTTGAGGAATGTAAGCAGAACATCACCCACCTTATTTTCCTCTGAGTTTTAAGAAGATCCTGCTTAGCAGCTCCCCTTCTGCAGTGGTGGAGCCAAAGCAAACAGAGCTGCTTTCGAGATTCAGCTGTGGATGGGGAAGGATGTGCAGGTTTTGCTCTTAGCTGTAAACAAAATGAAGTGATAATCTAAACCCTCAATCATATTTTTTTGTCATCTTGTTCAGTTTTATGTGAAAAAATGCTGTCTGAAGGGAGCTGTCAAGGAGCTCCCTCGTAGCTCCATTTCCACAGAGGACCCATCTCTGTATCAGCTCTGAGCAGGGTGTTGCTCATAGCATCCCAACCCTGGGGAGCTCCTGCTCTCACTAGGGAAGCTCTGAGCTGCTTTTTTCAGCAGCCTGAAGTGAAGAAACTAATTTAATAGTTAATTTTGCTGCGGAAATGCTTGCTGTTGGGACCAGCCTGTGCCCTTGTGTGAACATGCTGCTGGTGGGAAGGTGGTGACTGATACGTTTGGAGCAGCTAAGAGTGGCATCCCATCAGCTCACTGGTTGTGAGCAACAGACAGATTGGAAAGAAATCCATATTTTTGTGATGGAAGTAATTTATTATGTGAAAAAGTCCAGATTCCCTTGATGGAAACAGGCTTCTGCCAGCCCCTGGTGGTGTCTTCTTGCTTCAGCACCCTGGGGAGTGTGGGTGCTGGGGCCTGAGCCCACCTTGCAAGAGGACTGTGGTGCTTAATTGTCAGGGGTGGTGCTCAGGGAATAACCTCTTCGTATTTCCACACTTTGCATTCAGTAAGAGACCAGTTTAGTCCCATGAAGGCTCTGACTTCTGAGCTGCCCAAGTTTGTTGAAAGTGTGACCTGGAGTTTTAGGCAGCAATTCTGGCTTGGTGAGGCCTGGTGCTTGGAAACCTCTCCTTCATTACATGTGCCTGGGGGTCATAATTAACATCACTGAATGGATGCAAGTGCAGCATCCATCCTGCTTTGCATACAGGCCAAAACGTGCCCAGAAGGAGTGGAATTCACCAGCCTTGGCTGGCTGCTGACCCCAGGTTGGCAAGTTCAGCTCCTGGAACAGGCTCAGTTCCTGGTGGTGGGATGTGCTCTTCAACCTGATCCTCCAAAGGTAAATGCTTTGTGTCTTCTTGGCTTTCAGCTGGGGTGCTCCTGCTCCAAGGCAGGCTCACCCCACATCCACCCACACTGGGACTTGCAGGGTGCTGCTGCTGGGGGGCCATAGGAAGCATCTTGTTGGGGTTGGTTTCTATGCATGGGGTCCTTCCATGTTCCCCTTCAAGACAACCCTGTTGGGGTTCCCAGACCTCCAGCCTGGAGTGTGAAAGTGTCCTTGGGATGAGCCTGCTGGCACCGATGCTCATCTGCACCATCAGTGCTGCCACCAGCATCCATCTGGGGGGATTCAGCTCCTGCATCCCCCCCCCCTCTCCTCCCCCGTCCTTGCTGCCTGTGCAGGAGCCCTTCGGCGTGGTGGGTGGACAAAAATAGCTCCTTGCAGCAGCTCTGGAAATGTCAGGAGCAAGCAGGCAAAGCCCATCCCTGCACGGTCAGGGTGTTGATGGTGCAGCCAGTGCCTGCTGAGGGCTCATTATAACCTCCTCACAGAGTGCTTTGGAGCAAGCACCAGCTCAGAGCTGCTACAAAGCTGGTCACTTTTGCTGGCAGAGGAAGGGCCACCACTGGGAGCTGTGTCCTCCCATCCTGTGCCACCCAGCCTCAGGCTTGTGCCTGCTCGGGGAAAGTGGTGGTGAAGGGTCCTGGCCTGCCTGTCTTGGTGCTGTTGGGATGCAGGAGCACCCACCTGGGGAGCTGGAAGCTTCGTGGGGTGAGGGCAGAACATCCCACCTTGCCTTGGCAGGAGGGAGTTGCTGAAACAAGTAGGAAGAGCCTTGGCATGGGGTGTTTGCAGCCTGCTCTGGGTGAACCTGCTTTGGGATTGGATTTAGATGGTCTCCAGAAGTCCTTTCCAATCTCTACCATTCCGTGAGAGTGTGATTAAAACTTTGCAGGCTCCTAATGTGTAATAATTAATGACAAGAGGAAATGGGCTTGTTGAGCTGAGCTGCTGGGTGTACCCAATGGGGAGCTGCCCTCCTTGCCAGTGTTTGTGTGTGTAATTGATGCTGAAAGGCAGGGCCAACCTTAATTGTTACTGCTCTGGATGGGGCTTTCAGTGTGAAACTGCTGGAATTTTGTGCCAAAAAGCCAATCATTCCATCCGAGCCATCTGACTGCAGAGCACTGTGGGATGGATCAGCAGCACTGCTGGGGCTGTGGGATGTCACATCCTCATTGAGTGTGCTGCTGCTGGGTATTCCTGGTTATTCCATATTCCTGGCTGTGGAAGGAGATGAAGGCAGGGCCAGATACAACGTGAGGGCAGGGCTGGCTGTGGGAAATCCTGCTGCCCCTTGCCTTCAGAAGGAGGGGACTGGACAGGGGATTAGCTACCCACAGAGTGCAAGAAGCAGGCAAGCCAGGCACCAGCTACTTCCAGAAAATGGGATTATCTAGATCGTTTGCTGAGATTAGGTAGCATTCACACTGCTCTGTGTGTGAGCAGCTTTTCCATGGGCCAGCATCCACACACAGCCACTGGGAGAAGGCACCTCCAGACCTTGGGTGCCTTCTGGCCTCTGTTGCACTTGGTTTTCTCCCATCCTCATCCGGGAAACGTGGAAGAGCTGTTGGGGCACAGGGTCAATGTTGTGTTCAGAGGTGGGATCACAGCCCCCTTCTGTCTGCACTGCCCATCCATAGCATGGTGCTGAGTTGAGCTTGGGGAGGCAGTTGTCTGAGCCCTGCTTTGATTTGCTGTTTCCCAAAGGAAAAAAAAAATGCCTTCAGTACCCACATGGATCATCCTGCAGTTGGCTGCTGCCTTCCTCACTGGCTTTCATGTAGCTGTCTCCTAGTGGATGAACGGATACAAGGTCCTGGAGTTGTATTTGGCCATTAGATTATTGTTCACCATGGGAACCAGCTGAGATTTGTCCTTTTTCAGTATCTCTGTAATTGATTTTTAGCCTGGTTTTGTCGTTAATCAAGTGTGGCTGTAAATCAGATAGGTGAAGCAAGCACAGCTCTTCTGCGAGCTGGTGAGTGGATTTTCCTCCAGCCTGTGAGCTCCTAATGAAAATACCAAATGGGACTCGACCCAGGAGTGACCCCTGCATGGGACTCATTCATCATTTTCCCCCAATCTGACTCTGAATCTTTAATCATCTGGTCCCCGTGTCCAGCCTGGTGACGTGGGTGTGATGCACCCATCCCTCCCTGCCCAGCCCCTGGCTGCTCCTCAGTGCAGGAAAATCAAAGCCAGACCCTGCTGGCTGCTTTTCCTTCTTTGCACGTTCTGTTTTGATTAAAACCTTCACCTGTCCTGAACCTAATTTTGCTTCTGAGCTGTGCTAGATCCACCCCACCAAAGCGTGCTCAGCAGCAGAGCCCTTCTCACATCTGCAGCAGCTGGAGGGTTCTGCTCTTTCCTGAGCATCCCCTGTGAGTTACAGAGCTGCTGTTGGTGGGGAGTTCCAGTTGGGTTTTGCAGTCCTGGAGGAAAATGTTTCTGTCCCCGTGAGAGCTGCATGAAAATCTCCATGCACAGCTTCATTTCTCCCCCTCTGCTCCCAGGGCTCTGGGGAGACCCCCCTGCAGGGCTGGGTCCAGCTCTGGAGTCCTCAGCAGAGACTGGGAGCTGCTGGAGCAGGGCCAGGGGAGCCCCAGCAATGCTGGG